>CM032358.1:1732500-2007500 GCA_019023105.1 Diglossa brunneiventris | reverse complement strand
TCACCCTTAAACCAATGGGAGATGTGCCATTTCCTTCCACAGGCTCAGAATTACACCCTGAAATTGCAGGCCACAGTCTTACTGGTGTGCATGGAGATAACATCCACCACTGCATCAGTCTGGATGTCATGTGCATGCTTGAACAATTCATCCTTTTATATTATAAATATAAACTAGAGATATATAAAATTCTCTTAAAATTTTAATGTTACAAAAAAAGAGCTGATCACAGTTATCATACTTTCATAAAACATTTTACTTCTGATTAAGGCTTTTGGATAATAAACTACCCTACAGTTACTTTAACAAAAAAAAGAACTTTCAAAAACAACCATTCCAGAGGATATACTTCTTCACAGGAAAGGCTTTTTAACACCAGGTTTAATCTGTGCTCTTTATATGGCTGACTTTGTATGGTATTAGTTTTCTTTAATGCTGCGTAGGTACATTTGTTACTCATCTTTTAATTTGCAGCTAAGTCTCTGACTTGGGAAGTCCCAAAAAGTGACTATTTATGAATGGAGAGTGGGGTGTGTGTTTGTTTTGAGTATACAATGCTGGGCTTTGACCCACAGCATTTTGTTTCTCCTTGGCTAAATAAGGAAGGAGGATGGAGGAGAGAGGAGCATGACTCACAACTAAGAGTAGATAATTCTCCCCAGTATAATGAATGCCTTTGTCATGAAGCACTTAGCAAAGCTAACCTCTGCTATTCACTGGGTTCAGCACAACCTGAAGACCCTTTCCCCACCTTATTGCACATTTGCTACTTCTCACTGTAAACCCTGCAATCGGTGTCTCTATTTGTCCCATTGTAAATCCGAGTCTCTATTTGTCCTGCAGTTTGCCTGAGCACAGAGCTGAGCTCTGGGAGCCACACGAGTCATTATCCTTCCCCATTTCTTGTGCCACTGCCCTTGGTGGCATCCCTGCCACCACCATTCCTGAGTATCAGCCTCCTATGGCAGTGGAGAGAGTGCCTTGGACTCTGATTTTCTTTTTGCTTCCTATGGCAGTGGAGAGAGTGCCTTGGACTCTGATTTTCTTTTTACTTCCTATGGAAGTGGAGAGAGTGCCTTGGACTCTGATTTTCTTTTTACTTCCCATGGCAGTTAGTTTAGAGAGTGCCTTGGACTCTGATTTTCTTTTTACTTCCTATGGAAGTGGAGAGAGTGCCTTGGACTCTGATTTTCTTTTTACTTCCTATAGCAGTTAGTTTAGAGAGTGCCTTGGACTCTGATTTTCTTTTTACTTCCTATAGCAGTTAGTTTAGAGAGTGCCTTGGACTCTGATTTTCTTTTTACTTCCTATAGCAGTGGAGAGAGCACCTTGGACTCTGATTTTCTTTTTATTTCCTATAGCAGTGGAGAGAGTGCCTTGTACTCTGATTTTCTTTTTACTTCCTATGGCAGTTAGTTTAGAGAGTGCCTTGTACTCTGATTTTCTTTTTACCTCCTATGGCAGCTTAGAGAGTGCCTTGTACTCAGATTTCCCTTTTACCTTATTGCTGAAAGTATGGGATATAAAAACAGTACTCAGTATGCTTCAGGTTAGTCATTGAATTTGATCCTGGGTGTTATGAAAAAAAAAAAAAAAAAAGAAAAAGAAGAAGAAAGGCCTTTTCTACACTTGCACTGAGAAGTTCCACTTTCTTTCTTTGCTCAGCTTTCAGTTCTAAAGGTTTGTAGGATTTTGTTAGCAGGGACAAGGGCACAAGGAGGTGGCAGAGAAGACTGAGCCCTCCTGGGAGGGTTCCTCAGTGAGGTGGCAAAGGCAGCAGTCAGGCCCTTAGCAGGAATTCTGCTGGCTCAGCATCAATCCTGCACATTGGCTCATTGGCAGGTGTTAATGTGCTCAGAGAGAGCCTGCTAACAGCCCATGACCTGGAGGAACTCTCTAATCAGGAGCAAGTGAAGCAAGATTGATTCCAAGTGGGACAAAACCACTGCCATGTCAGAGATGCGCAGGATCTGTGAGGCTGAGAGGCTCAGCTCCCTGTGTGCTCAGAACTGCTCCCATCCTCTGGAACACTCAAAGGTCAGGCTCCTGCACGTCCTTGTCAGCTCCTCTGCTGCACTGCCTCTGCTGGTGGCTCTCCTGCAGCACCAGACTGGATTAACCCACAAGTGACGTGATGAGACTCTACTGATCAGCCATATGTTCAAATATTCACTGGATTACAGAATTCTCAAGTATCCTAGAAGAAAAATACTCTCAAACTCTGAGGAGAGGATAAAATAAAACAAAATAAAGAACTACCGTGAATGATGCCAGTTTGGGGGAAAGAAGAAAAAAAAAACCAACAAGAAAATTTCAAACTCACCGGGCATCAGAACCAACCAGGGAAAAGTAGGTTGCAAAAAACATTGAGAACATGACAGGTTTTGCAATAATAGATATATCTAAATCAAATGGAATAGTAGATGTTACAATGGTGGAAATGACAGTTTTGTGTTAGTTCACTTTACAGATAAATTCTACGGCACAAAAGACTAAATTCAGCAATTATGATTTAGGAAAAATTATGTAAAGGATTCCGTGTAGCAGCCATACAAATCTCTTGGAGTAAAAAGAATTTGAGATAATAAAAAACTCTCCAAATTGGATTTAATATCTCTTCATCCTTGCCAAATGTGCTGGTTACTAAACAAGTAAAATCTTGTATAACACCAGCAACACAACACTTTTATTTGGATCCTTTACAAAAAGCTTCAGCTGACATTTAGGCATCAAGTAAAACAAGTTAGAGTGACATGGTTGTGACCAGAGCAAAGGAATATTTAAATGGGAAATGTAGAAATGTCTCTCACTGGCACAAGAACAAGGATATGAAAAAATATGGGCAGGATGTGAACTAATTCAGCTAGAATTGTCAGCATTGTGGGGGAAATTGCATGTGGCTTTTAAAAAGAGCTTACTGCTGGGAAAGCAGGTATATTGCTTCTCTGGGTTTCTGTAATGTGAGTGGAAGTGATTGTTACCAGGAGAATACCTTGCCTTTTGTCAGATCTTCTGATCCACACTCAGCAAAGGGCAGGAAAGGCCACTGAAATACCTTGGTCTTACTTATCAGTGGGTTAATCCCATGTTCATTTGTGGGATAATGTGTTTTCTTTGAGGAAGTTGGCTGCCAATTTCATTAGAAGCAAGAACTAGATTTTGTTATAGCAGCAGAGAACTAGAAGTCTTGAAACAAGCTCATGAACCAACTCCTCACTTCAGCTGCAAGAATAAATGAAGGAAAGGGTTTTTCTCCCTCTGCATTTGACAAATGATATGGGATTTGCTTGATTGCTGGTGCATAGTATTTGTCAGGTTTTTTTCAGAGGTGTAAAAGAAATCAATCTACTGCATTTTGCTTCCATGAGCTACACTCCATGGCTACTAGGCTAGGCCTCAGCTTTTTGTTTCTAATTATCTGTTTCTGTTGATTCCTCAAACTAGTTTCTTTAGCTCTAACAGAGTACTTTCCCCAAGAACAGGGGTGATGATCCATTCTTTTCACTGTAATGCTCAATTCTGTATGTACCACTTTCACACTAATCATTAACCTATTAGTCCTTTTAAAATGTATTACTGGTTTATCTCACTTTGCTACATTCTCCTTAAAATATCCTTCAAGACACAGAAGGAAAACAGCCAACTATTTCTGTTCCCAGCCTCTGCACATGGGGTGGGATGAGGAAGAGAGCACCAAGTTTCTGCCATGTCCTTATCTACCAGGGGAAAAAAAATCCCACCAGTGAAGGATGCCCGTGTGTCCCAAGTTCCAAATGCTGATAATCTGAGTGCCTTGATGCCCTGTGCAGGCTGCCCTAGAGCAGGGGCTGGACAGAGCTACAGAATAAAGCAGGGATTGATTCCAAGCATCTCCTCCATGGATCCACCTTGGGCAGCACAAGAGCCCAGCCAGGGCTGCACCCAAGATGAACCAAAATGGCCCCAAAATGCACGAGCGCTCCCGGGGTCTCTCCCTGGGATCAGTTCTGCTCCATTTGCATCTTGCACTTCATTGTCCCATTCCAGCTTTAGCCCCTGCAGTCCCACCCTGCTTGTTTTTCTCTCTGCAGCCCACGGGGTTTGTGCTCCTGGGCTGAGATTTGGATCATTTGTCCTTGGTGCCCAGCTGGAGCAGGAATTGTTTTGTCTCCCTGCTCTGTGCACAGAGCTCACCATGCCTGAATATGGAGCTCAGACCCACCCACTAAAGCAGCACAGAATGTGAAAAATAGAAAATCCAAAACCTGAGGCATCACCTCCATAAATAATGGAGAGTTTTGAGCAATTTCAGCCTTGCCTCTTCCTCCTCTGCTACCTTTCTTCCTCCCATTCCAGGGCCAGTGGGAGTCACAATTGCTGGCTGAGAAGGATGAATCCTCATTCCCACAGAGCTGTGGCCATGGCAGGGTTCTCTCCCAGGACAGGAGGACTTGGTGCAAGATCAGAGGCATCAGAGATGTCCTGTGGTGTCACTCACTGGTGGTTCTGAGCACTCCTGGCAGCTCCAACCATTTTCCAGCCCTTAGATCTGAGTGCACCCCTCCCCAGAGCAGTCAGGCTCCTCCTGAGCACCACCAGCACCTCTCCAAGCTGCCCTGCAGCACACGAGGCTGCGTGCCAAGGACATGGAATACAGGGGAAAAATCCCCCCTAGAGAGAGATCAGCACCTCAAAAGTGCCTTTACTAAAGGTACAACAGGTTGCATACAAAGCCTGTGAGGTGAAGGCATCTCCACAGGAGTAAAAAACCCAAAAAAGCAAATCCACAACCATAACCTGTCACTGGAAAAGCACAAAGCACAGTGACAATACATTTCAGCATTAAACATGACTCCTGCAGCATGTGTCTTTAAACAGATAGCACAGCAGCTCTTTAGCAAACAGAAACCAAAAAAGGAAAAGACAGTTACAGTCAATGCTTGTTTTATAAAATTTTACCTAAGGGAGTTCCCACTACTCATGAACTGGGAAAGCACAGATTTAAGAACCAAAATCTGTTATTAAAATCTTCACTTCTGTGTGTTTCTGACTTTATTCCATACAACTGTAATTGTGTACATGCAGGATGGCAAACAGGAGGGCACTAGCATTTTTTAAGAAGGAAAATGCAATTATCTAAACTAATTCAATGTCCTCCTAAAACCCAGTAATTTTAATTAAAAGAAGAAGGAAAGTGAATGAAAAACTTGTTGATGCTGTTGTGTTATTAAAGTTGGATTTTTAACCACACCAATTATTTCTAAGAAACACATCATTACACACTTTAAATTAATTTCTACTTAACAACTTTGGGTGATTAAGTCTTAAGCATATCTCACATCATAAGGAGGGCAAAATGACAGTTTGATATGTTACATAATATGACACAGATGACACAGCCTGCTCGTTACTTAAGACTTTTATAATTTTTTTTCCTTACTAAAAAAAATTTCCACTGTTCTTGCCACCATATCATTAATGAGACTCCAAATTACAGCCATTTACTCTGAAGTGCTGCAGTTTGAGGTGAGGTCTTGCACAACATCCAATGGCACATCCTGCCTGACAGGACTTGTGTGGGATAGCAGCTGCCAAAGCCCACAACTTTCCAGGTTGTCAACTTCCAGCCACAGATATTTACCAACTAATTAAATGGTCCTTTCACATTCTTGTCTAATTGAAGCTTGATGTGAGCTAACCACAGCACAATTACGGTGCACAACACGTTCTGGTAAGATCCTAAAGGACTGTGTGTAACCTCATGTGCATGTGCAGTTCAACTCAGACAAACTCTGCCAGAATTCCAGCACACATTTCTATTCTCTTTGCAACCCTACAAAAACCTGATTGGGGAACGCCAAGACCTAAATTTTATACTTTTATTTTTAACAATTTGTTTCTATTTCGTTATTTTATATTTTTTAAAATTTATATTTTTAAAGGTCGGTCTGTGAGTTCTACGAAGCCATTTATTATTACAAGCTGGATGAATTACTCTGGGAAAATACAGCTTGCACCCAAAGGTATACTAGGAAAACACCTTTGCTGGTAGGATTGGACTGCATTCAAGAATATATCAACTCCAGTATAATATAAACAGTACAGAGAATACGTTCATGGGCATCACATAGTTACTGAGAGCCTGATTTTGGAATCTAACCCAGTTTTTGTGAAGCAATAGCTTGTTTATTTCATTTGAGTTTACTAGAAGTTCTTACTTCTGAAAGAATCATTCCTTCTCTGTTACAATTACATGCTGTGGCCTCAGAAAACCCATGGAGTTGCCAAAAATCTGCCATTTTAAACACAACAGCCAGGTAATATACAGAGTATCAGGTTAAAAAGTGAACCTCCCAACTAAGCATCAGAAATCCAGTCCATCCCCCATCTTCCTGCTTTGCATTCCAGACCTGAACTTCCTGACAAGCCTTGGCACAACTCTCATTAAATGGCTGAGTTCAGGTAAGAAATTCCAACCTACCAAAAGCAATTATGCTAGTCAGGGTATAGGCACCAGTACTGTGCAGTGCTTTCCCATCAGGAACTGAAATAAGGAAGAGTTGGAGTGACTTCTGGAAAAAGAACATTCTTTTTAATAGAACTTAAATGAACTGGACATGAAAAAGGAAGTCCCTTGCTCTGGCTATCATCTGAGGGGAAATACTTGCATTTAGCATACAGGTAAAATTATTAAAGTAAACAGAACTTTTCACTTAGTATATGAATAAAATTATTAATCAAGTAAACAGAACTAATTAGGTAGGACTTTTCCTCCCTCTTGGTAGAACACAAATATCTGAAGCTTTGAAAAAGTGAGTAGTGAGTCATGAAGAGCCTAAAACAATCTTATCAGACAGACAGTGAGACATTGCTAAGTAGGGCATGCACTGCCAAATGCTGGAGATTCTACCCTGAGAAGTTTTCTCATGTTTATCTTGGGCAATTATCTCTCCTTTTTCTCCAGTGTGTTAAGGATAGAAGAACTTCCAAAGACCCCAGATAAATTCAAGTTATGGACAACACATTATGAAACCAATCATTGCAAAAATACTCAATTGTTGCTTAGAAACCTCCCAGATGTACTACAGACTTCATTCTTTTCAATTAGCCAATACTATATTTTGATCAAACATCTCATTCTTGAACTACACCTATACAGGAGTCATAAGAAATGAAAGGAAAAAAGACAAGCAAAGCAATTATGCTCAAGAGTTGTGTATTTCCATTAACAGCAAACAATTATACAGTAATTTTCAAATTAGGCACTCTTCTGACTTGGCATTTTCAAGGTCAGTGACTAACTCAGTGATGGCAATGAACACTCATTTAAAAATAGGCACTGACACTGAATAGTTTTTAAATTTTAGACCCCTAATGAAAATAATCATTGATTCCAGAAGAAAACCACTGACTAAACCCAAGGAGATCTACAAGATGAGAAGTTGTGCTTGGCCATGTCAGTGCCATGTTGGGAGCTCAAGGATTATTTTGACATGTCAATGGGTATCTACAGGATGTGACAGGGAACATGAAGCCTGACAGTTCAAAGAGCCTTCTTTCTCCAAGAAAATCTACCTTCACAGAACACCTGAAAACACAAAAATATCTGGAGACACTGGGATTTTAGGTAAGAAAAGGAAACTACCATGGAGAGGCAAAAAAGGAAAAATAAGCAACAATCATTAAAAAAAAATAAAAGCTGAAATCAGCACCTATGGATTTCCCCTAGCTCAGATAAGCCTTTTTAAGGCATTTACAGATATTCTAATGCTTGGATTGCAAATTTATCTGTTCTCACATATAAACTTATTAAGTAACACAGAGTTTATTTTAAGAGGTGGGAAGATGATTGTTGTGCATTAATGTACCAGAAATTTCCTTCTCTGCAAATGCTCAGGAGAAGACAGAAGCTTTGGAGAGGAAGTTGTCCCTCTCCTTGGAATAAACAACCAATTCTTGTTTTTCTTTTGTTCCAAGCCTTGTCCTCTGTGCACTGGCACAGCCCCATGGGCTCCTCAGCTGGGCCTCCACCACCAAAATGGTATCTGTGTATTTCCATATGCAATGACATAAAGAAAAATTTGATACTGAATCATGAAAACACATTTCCTGCTAAAAAAGATACCTTAAAAATGTTAAGAAGAAAAAGGAACTCAGCAGTTTTTCCTTCTTTTGCCTCTTTCAACCAAAAAGGACAGACAGTCACTCCTTATCCCTAAACAAGAGGCAGGAAGGAAAATCCTCCATCTACAGGACAAAGTGTCTGAGCCTGAAGGCCAAATACACACTTTGGAAAAGGAAATAGAAATTTCTGAGCTATTCTTCACTCTTTTTCACCCCCAAACAGGTTAATACTATTTTTTAAGACATGACCCTCTCAACAGCTGCCTCCATGTACCCTTTATTCCTGAGGCTTTCCTTGCAAGCTGAACTGACAGCCCAGGTTTTCTGGATCAACCTTCCATTGATTTATTTTCTTTCAAGGTAAAGAAGCCTCTCAGGATTATCTTGAGAGATCCTGCACAGAAATTTGAACAGAGAAAACTCCACAAATAAGCAAAGCAAGCAAACAGAATGAAACTGAAGTCTAACAGGTAGGTAGGTTACTTCATGAGGTTATCTTTTTACTTGTTCAAACAAGAAATGCAAAAAAGAGAAGGATTTAGAGAGCATATAAAGTGAAATTAAGACATCTGTCTCATTAAAAGTAGACACAAACACCTGATTTGTCTCTCTAAAACAAAATGAAGAACAACAGAAATGATAATATGGTCTCTGTTGCTAATCAAAATGACTTTAGCATTATTTTGTCCAATTGAATATCTTTCATGTGCATGCATTTACATATGGGTTTTTATAAAACCAGGAAACTACCCACAAAATAAAGATAAATAAGATAAATACCCACAAAATAAAGATAAATGAAGATATGTTTCTCTCTTTTTCCAGGAACCATCTAATCTGTATGACACAAAGTCAGCTTTGGCCTTCACCCTGCACATAAATTTCTGCCAAGCAATTACTTGAAAGTCACCCTAATGGAGGGAGGAAGTTATTAATTTCTCATATTTATCAGCAGACAAGAACAATAATACCCATTTATACTGGAGGTAAGGGCTTGGTTCCATTTGCTTTTTTTTCAAGTATGACATGTGAGAAAAAAGAAAAGATGGACATGATTAAAACAATTAATAGGAAATTTGAGGAACACAGCTATGGGTTATTTTATGGCCTGTGTATCAAATCACATCATTACTTTAATTTTTTTTTTTGATACTAAAGAGTAGAAAATACATTCTGGGTAAGAAACCACTTTGAGATACCATTTCTCTAAGACTGTGAACACCAATGGTATTATTTAAGAAGATTTTCCTTGTTATGATTTAATTATTGTTAAGTAACGCCGTTTTATTTGCAGAATTTCAAGACATTTTTGAGGCGATTTAAACTAGAGGAAAGTTCTGCAAGCAGACAATTTTAGTATTGTATATGTAGGAATTGAATTTATGGTGTGCTTTCTCTTTGTTTATAAACTGTTACTCTAAAAATAGAATCCAAACTATTCAAAAATCCTTATATCTTACTACACTGAAAATAAAATCCAAATTATTTGAAATACTTATAATTCTTACTACATGAAAATAAAATCCAAACTATTCAAAAATCCTTATAATTCTTATTACACTGAAAATAAAATCCAAATTATTTGAAATATAATTCTTACTACACTGAAAATAAAACCCAAACTATTCAAAAATCCTTATATCTTACTACATGAAAATAAAATCCAAATTATTTGAAATACTTATAATTCTTACTACATGAAAATAAAATCCAAACTATTCAAAAATGCTTATAATTCTTACTACACTGAAAATAAAATCTGAACTATTTGAAAATACTAATACGTCCTACTACACTGAACTGTATGACAAATAAATACGCCCTAAAAACCAACTTGCAAATAAATACACCCTAAAACCCGAGCTTTTTGCTAAATTTACTCACTTGACATGTTATAAATGTTATGTTGACAAAAAAAAGCAGAAGTTGAAGGTGCTCAAGGGGCCAGCTCTTCCAAAAACCTTCAGCCACAGGCTGCAGCAGGCTCTGAGCAGATAAAATCATTCAAGAGTTCAGGTGCCAGGCTCTTGCTGCTGCTGCTGCTGCTGCCACACAAGTTCACAAGCTTGCAACTCAACAGAATGATTTTCACAATCAGCTTTGGCCACCTGACAGTGTTCTTTGCCCAGTTTCAAACTTTTAATCTGGGTTGAGGGGATTCTGGAGCTGACCCCTCAAATATTGGCTCTTTACAAGAGCTAGAACTCTTGTAAAGTTCTAAACTAACTCTACCCAAAGTGTACAGCAAAAGCTTCATTTCAGTCTGTTCAACTCACACTGAACAGGAACCCAGGAAAGCAAGCTGCTGACCTGGTCTGCTGTCAGGTATAAAGTGTGTGAGCTGTAAGTTTTATATTATTATTTTATAGTATCCTCCCTTAAGGAAAGGAGGCTCCTGGTACTGCTGCCCAACCTGGGAGTACCTTCAGAGCAGGATGCCAATGGAAATGTCACTGAGGCCAAATTCCCCCTGGGACAGCAGCACTCCCACTGGCAGCATCATATGCTTGTGGCAAAACCCTGAGGCTGTGGATCCCCAAACAGGCAGCAGAAGGAGGGGTGGCTCCTCCAGCCACCAGGAAAAACCTCCCGACAGCAAATGGTGCACAGCAAGTCTTACTTCTAGGAAATTGCATGCAAGAATTGTTGTGATGGCATGAAACAGGTCCTGCAGCTTCACTGATCTGACTCCACAGCTAAAGAAGAGCAAATTTTATTTCTCTGCAGTTTCTTGGATGTAAGGACCCAATCCTTAATTCCACATAGCTCAGCAGAGGTTTTGTTATCTGTTTCTTATGGTGCCTTGAGTTTTAGCTTTTCTATTTTCACATTCTGTGCTGCTTTAGTGGGTGGGTCTGAGCTCCATATTCAGGGATGGTGAGCTCTGTGCACAGAGCAGGGAGACAAAACAATTCCTGCTCCAGCTGGGCACCAAGGACAAATGATCCAAATCTCAGCCCAGGAGCACAAACCCCGTGGGCTGCAGAGAGAAAAACAAGCAGGGTGGGACTGCAGGGGCTAAAGCTGGAATGGGACAATGAAGTGCAAGATGCAAATGGAGCAGAACTTATAAACATGTGAGATCTCATGACCAAGCCCTCTTTTGCTTCCATCTTGGAGCCATCCAGGCAGAGCCACGGCTGTGGCTCAGGCACTGCCAGGGTGAGGCCTTTGAAGGCTCTTCAATAAATATCCACTTTATTCCCCTTAACTCCAGCCTCTGTTCCAGCTCCTCAAGGCATCACTTAGATCAAGTTCACTGAATAAAATATTCATTAAATAACACTCCCCTTTACAGGGTAAGCACGTAGATAGATGAGTGCTCTCAATGTGCTGCCCCAAGAGGTAAAGAGCAAAGAATTCAGGTGTTCCTTGGATGCAAACCAAGCCCAGTGTATTTAGAAAGAGGGCACAGCTTCTTTCTTTTTTCTCTGGAAAGCAGAATTAAAGCAGATACCATGTCATTTTGTAATCAGTGAAACAAGATTATTGAGGAACTCTTGACTTCTTTACTGACTTTCCCTCTTAGCTGGAACAATCTTGGCCAGCTGCTTTGGTTAATCATGGAGAAAGTGAAAACTTTCAACCATAAGAAGAATCTGATGCCTAGGCTATTAACAGATTTTCTAGGATGCCAAATGTCAAATGAAAAACTGCTGATATGAAATTATGGGGCCACTGTATAATATTAAAATGTGTGTTTCTTCAGGTCTTCAGTGCTTTACAATGGAAAGGCACAGGCAGAACTTCATCTGTGATGAAAAGGAATTGCTCTTCACTGACCTTCAAACTCACCACTACTGCTACTTGTCTGAAAGCTATCAAGCAGCTCTACAGCTTTGGTTTTTAACATGTTCAATGAATATCTGCTCTCTGTATAGGGTTGAGCAAATCAATCATTAAGGATTTGTAACTTATTAGTGATAACATAGTGCTTAACTGTGGAAAAAAAAATAAGGAACATACAGAAATCATTGCCTACTTGATTTTTGGTATTTCTCCTTTTCTTCTTTTTCAGCATATCATCCAAATTTTTTCACAGAAAAGACTTTGCCTTAAAAGTGTTTGCAAATTGTCTCACATTTTTTTAAGGAAGTAGTAAAGCCAGCTGCAATAGACCTAAAACTGAATGATTTAGAGCAGCCAATCTTTTTACTGTAAAGGTTGTAAAAGAGTTTATATATATCTTATTCATATATAAGAGTTTATATATATACATATATATATATATATATAGTATATATATAGTAGTATATATATATGAGTTTATATAGTATATATATAGTAGTATATATATATGAGTTTATATATATAAATATGTTTTTTATATATATATATATATTTGTGTATTATACACACAGACACATATATGTACATATCTGTTTGCATTGTGTAGGTGCAGCACTGCAATGCCATCTTTAGATAATATGTGACTAAATGCATCCAGCCAAATTTAGCAAGCTAAGCTGACTAACTAAACTTTGCTCTTGGTCTCTGACATGAAAGAATAATTTTTAAAAAGAGGTAACTTTCAGTCTGTTTTTCTAACTTAGAAAGATTTTTTTTTTTCTCAATTAATCCTTTAGACATTATAAATTGGTTCTGGGCACCCAAAAGAAGGAGCATTTTTATGGTCCTATGAGCATATGCTTTATGTCAAGAAAACTATATTTTTGTACATAATACAGCCCCATAAAAAGATAACACTGAAAATAGCCCTAAGACAGAACAAATCATAAAGAAGTTAGTGCATGTGTTCAGCCTGTAGAACCAAAGCATAAAAATAATATTCTTCTGACATTGTGAATGAATGTCACTTTCATATTTTTGTGGGAAAATTTACATGGACACTTTGAAGGCAATTTGTGTCTCATGTATGTGGTTGCCATTCTCCTATTTCTTAGTATATTTATAGAACTTGGTAAAGATAGTTTTGGCTGTTCAAATGGGATTTGTTCAAATGGCATTACCTTGGCATATTGATATTAGTTTTGAGAGAATGTTTCTGCTCAGTTGGAAAAAACCTGCTCCATCTTTTGCTATTTAAAATATTTTATTAGATACTATGTGAGTAAACCAAAGAATAAAAGAATTTTGTGAAATATTTCCCATAACATGATAGTTCGGCTTTTTTCAGTAGAGTTTTAACTCTCAGAGCCAATCATTGTAGGCACATGGAAAGCTGACCAAATCTGGTTCAATTCTCACTATCACTGCAAACAAATAATTGACAAGAAGGGAACTTGTTTATTTAAAAAAAAATCACAGTGTCATCTAAAAAAAGACCTAAAAATTATGGCAGCTTTGGTACTTTCTGTATTATTTGTCATAGCAAATGTAAAAGGTTTTGCCATTAAAACATACTAGAGATTTATATCAAACTGGTTGTATTTATAAAATTAACTTCAACCTATCTGAACCAGAAGGAAGGCTTTTAGAGATGACACACAGTTTCATTTCCCCTGAAAAAACATTAGGCATTCTATCTAAACTATAAATAACGCTGTATTTTATGACTGGCTAAATCATTAATCAAGGTAAGTATGGGAAAGCCAAGGGATCTCAGTTTACCTGGTGGCTGATTGCCCAGCAACCACTGCCTAGAATTGTTTTTAGCAGCAGCAGCAGCAGCAGCAGCTCGGTGTTCCTGGGGCCTGTGGGCTCTCAGGATGTTCTTTTCCTGCAGCAGGACAGGGAAAATGAAAGAATCCAAACCAAACACTTGCAGGCACATTTCAGACATGGCCATGCTCAGTGTCACTGGCTGCAGCTCCATCACAGGCACTTGGAGACCCCAAGCCTGCCTACAAGTGGGAATCTGCATCTTGGGAGCACAAATCTGATCTCTGCACTCAGGGAAGGAGATCTATTTGATGAATCAAGTGCTAAAAATAAGTTTTTAAAACAGGAATTACTTGACTTTTATTGATGAAGTTATTTTATATGATGGTGAGAACTAGGGGATTAATACATATTTACATTTAATTTAACCTTGTTAAACAGCACAGAAATGTTTGAGACCAAGGAAATCTAACAGTTTATTCCTAACATAATTCCTGCTGTTCACAATCTACCTTTCCACTGCAAAACCATTAACTTCAGGATACTCTCTTTTTCCTACATTCTCTACTTCTACCTCAGGCTCATCTCAGACACCTTCACTTTTTATTATTTGAATACATTTATTTTCCTGGTTTGATTCCTAGTCACCATGACACTGTTCACTTTTCACACATACCCACATTGCTCTCCAATAAATCTACCCCATGCATTATCCCAATAGAGAGTGGCCCAATAACTGAGGCTCTCAGCCACAATTCAGAAACTCCATTTTCCGCAGGGCTGTGATTTAAGATCTCCAGGATGCTCCTATCAAAACATTGGCAGAAATCCAGACAAAGAAAACCAGACTTCTGCCCAGTCTAACTTACCCTGATTTTTGGCAAAATGGATGATAAAGCTAAAATTATCCAGCATTTTAGCTCCTGGTGACATGCTTGAGGTCTGGAGTGTAAAAGCTGTAGGTCTGTCTTCACTGAAGTCATCTTCTACAGTTCAATCTTTTAAAACTTATTACAGGTCAAACTTTTAAAACAGAATGTTCTGGAAGCCAAGATCCCAATCAAAGTTAGCACAGAGGAAGGGTGGCTGAACATTTCTGCAATAGATTTTGTCAGAAAGAAAACCGCACACAAAAATTTACCAGGTTAAACAGAAAAGCCAGTTTAACATGCCGTTAACTGTATGAAACACCCCTGATTTACACAGCTACAAGCAGTTGAAGGAATTTATTTCATGCCAGATTTGCCTTGCCATGATATTTTCAGTAGCTTGCCACAAGATTGGAAAGTTAGGTACAGCCTCAATCAAGATTCAGCTGTAATTTTAACACAGCAGTAAATAAATGATTCATTTCCAAATAAATCCCCAGGGTAACAAGTCTAATCCTCAGTGCATTTGATACTCTTCCATTTCACTTTCACTAGACATGACAGACATAATTTTGGGTACAGAGCCCAAACTGAGTTCTTTGGTGTATGGAGAGTTCTGGAGACTGCAAACCAAGCAGAGATGAGGTAATGCTTCCTATCCACACCCAAAAATATAGATAAATAAATAGAGAAATATAAATATATGTATATAATATATATTTAATAATAATATATTTAATAAATTTAATTATAATATATTTATATTAAATCTAAATATATTCAAAGTTGCAAAGCCTTTATCAGAAATGAGAAGCTGGATTTTAGCTGAAGCAGCCAAACCAGAGACTCTTTTTCTTTTTTTAAAATAATAATATATTTAATACATTTAATTCTAATATATTTATATTAAATCTAAATCTAAATATATCCTCTATCAGGAACGAGAAGCCTGGATTTTAGCTGAAGCATCCGAACCAGAGACTTTTTCCAGACTCCCATAAGTGCACATCCCACCCAAGAAGAGAGCAAAAAGGGAACAAACTGGCCAGACTGAGCTAGACCCCAGCAGAAGCAGCCAAAGGGGGAGATTCAAACAAGAAGAAAACTTCCAGGAAGTTTGTCCAGGATTTCTCTGCCTTGTGCAGTTTGTTCCAGCCTTCTCTCTTTCTCAGTCTCCACCTCATTTTCACTTCCCACCTATGTTATCCTCCCTGTCATCCCACTTCCAACATCTTCTTCTGCTCAGTGCTTTTTTCCTGGTTTTGTCTTTGTATTTTAAGTTCCTCTTCCTCCAAATAAACCTAAATAATGGTTTATTAACCTAAACCTAAAAACCAACCAAAACCTAAATAATGGCATTAATATGGCATTTGGTGTTGACTCCTTATTTTTATTTTTGCACCTGAGTGTTATGTGTTCTTTCTCTGCCAGGGGCCTGCAAAAAGCAAAGATCAACTGCTTGTTGGATTTGTGTATTTATGGGTGGCTGTCATCAGCCCCTGGCTGCCCACTCCATGAGAACCACCATCACACACATAAAAACCAGCGTGATGGTGAAATATCTGAGTGCAGAGAGATACTGCACATTGCCCCCTGTAAAGCCCTAGCACTGAATTATTCCTGGAGAGATCAAATTTAGGACACACACACACAATATTTTCCATTTCTGCTGCAGCCATTTAGCCCCATTGCTAAATCCAGGTTTGTCTCTACAGACACCAAGGCTGTAACAAGCACTGGCAGTATCCTGACACTACCTGAGAGCAGGTGTGTTCACAGAGTTTAGCACAAGGGAGAAAACCCAGTGGAAAATGGAATATTGGTTGCTTTTGGTAGTTAGGGGTCAGATTATCTGTCCTGCTGTGGGATCTTTTAGATGAGAGACAAGATGTAGAGTTCAGCTGTCACAGGGAATCAGAGTTTGTTTTTGAAGATGACAGCTGTGAACCCTGACCTAGCAAAATCCTGCCCCTGATAAATAATTAATCTTTGCCTAATTTAACGATAACAGATATTCTATTCGGATAAAATATTTTTTTTTTTTTACATTTTTCCAAAGTAAACTTTCAGTTCTGAGGGCTTGGGCAGCTATTGTGTTTTATTCCTAAAAGCATGGTGCAGTGAAATAAAGCATGGATGATCTCCTGCATAAACACAGTTGCTGAAGTTCTTTGGGATGTCTCGGGATGGAACCAGTCCCTACATGCACAGCAGGATTCCCCAGGATTTCAGAATGGGAACTTAAACCACTGATCTAAAACAGCAAATATCTTTAAAGTATCAGTGTGGGTTCACTGTCATTTCAAGCAATTCTTAAACATGACAAAATTGTCTTACCCTAATTATGATTAGATTTTTCAGCCTAAAATCATCACTGGTTAGTGACTCAACTAATGAGTGTTTTTATGATTTATTAGTTAAAGCAGAAGATTATGAGTTTAAATTCTACTCCTGGTTAACTACATTGGAAATTTTATACATGACTTGTCATTTTGAAATAATGGTATCTTAGAGTTTAATTAAGACATGCAAGAATTCTGAGTAACTTGAGGTGTAAGATTCAACATTATTATCACAAATAATAAGGAAAATACCTCACAGTATTGCTATCATTAATGTCACCAATATGAGTTTTAGGATAAGGTGGCAGCTTAAACCAATCAAACTCAGAACAAGACGGTGCCCACTGATAAAGAATTTATCTGCCCTAGTGCAGGGATTACTGTGCAAAGTATCATGACCTGCATTGCACAGGGGGTCTGATTAAGTAATCACAATAGTTTCTGTACTCTAAAATCCTGTAATATTTTAGGCTGAAAAGAAGTTAAACACAAAGCTCCACTCACTTCTTTCTTCTGAGTATAAACTATATGAGTGCCATTCAAGTATATAAACACATTCATTAGGTTTTCAGTAGGCTTCCTTTCTAAGGAAAGAAATTACATACTTTTGAGCTCTTGAGTGAACTACAGTGTTTTATGCCTTTAATTCAACACTCTTAGGGCTTACAGTTCATTGAAATTCAAAATCATGGGTACAAACTGTGTTCACAAAGAAAATGTTGACCTTCCTATATAGCAAATGCCTTTTCGGTCTCCTTTTTTTTTTTTATTTTAATAAAGAAACACTAATGAAGCTGAAGGAGGTAAAAGATTTGACCTTCCTATTAAAATAACAAATGTAATATAATTCACATATTACAGCATGTTGGCTACTGCTCATGAAATAAAATACTGCAACAGAAAGAGCATATTGTTTCCACACATCGAAAATATGCAAATTAGACAAGTATTCAATATTCACTTGAAAGCGAGAAAATGTACCAGACTACCAATGGTATTTAGGAAAGCAAACTGGTTGAACATGATTATTTGAATTTAAAAAATGGGTATGGGATTCCCCTCTCTTTGCTTCTTGCCATATATGGTGTCTGTGGAATATCCACAGGGCAAATTATTCACTACCTTTTTTCAAGATGAAAAGCTACTGATTGGCATCAGACATCAAGAGGGATTTTGGCATTAGAATAGATTTACACTTGATGACATGTCAAAGGCTTGAAACAAAAACGACAGAATTTACTCATGAATGCCGAAGGCAAGGCACTTATTCAATGGTAGCTCAATGCACATCTTTCCAAGGATGGCATTCAACCACCCCAAGAACAAAATACAGCAAACAAAACATGGTTTTACTTGGAAATGAATGTGCTTGACTGGGCTGAACAAAATAACAGCCAGCATTACCTGTTGCCAGCTGTCAGTGAAGAATAAAGAACTGTAACATCCTTGTAAGAAAGAGGGAAACAGAATCCAAGCTCATAATGAAAATACAGCAGTTAGAGGGATGAAGTGGGATCAGCAGCACTATGTGTGGGCACGATAACTCCCTGCTGGCCCTTTAAGAGTGTGTCCTCACTCCTCTTCTCCCACTAACACTTGAAAATAAAGAAAAACTGATCAGGAGAGTAGGCACAAGTGGTCCTGCACATAAGTGTCAGTATATATGACATATTGCCAAATTTTGCCACTTCTTCTTCAGCCTCCATTGTGATTATTTAAAAAAATAATTTCATTATTAGCATGACAGCAAAGGGCTTGTAAAATATAGTTAGAAGTGTGACAGTGGTCACAAGGGTTCTTGATTGAGGGAAGAGACGAGAACGTTGACTCCATGTTCAGAAGGCTTGATTCTTTTATGATATATATTTTACATTATGACTATACTAAAAAGAAAAATAAAGGAAGGTTTTCTCAGAAGCTAGCTAAGCTAAGAATAGAAAGGAAAAGAATGCTAACAAAGGCAGCTGGCTCCTACAGACAGCGAGAGCCAGCTCTGCTGTGAGTGGTCACTGCACCCAAACATCCACAGGAGACCAATCACAGACCCACCTGCTGCATTCCACAGCAGCAGAGAATTATTGTTTACATCTCGTCGCTGAAACTTCTCAGCTGCAGCAGGAAAAATCCTAAGAAAGGATTTTTAATGAAAAAGATATCTGCGACATAGAAGTGCTGACAACATCACAATTATTTTGGCATGGCCAGTTTAGAGACCACTGAACATTCCCCCGCTTATCTCAATGGAATAAAAATGCAGGTCTCTCATTTCCACGCTGGATGTGTGGGAAAGACCATCCAAAATAGGTTTGGCACCTGTGAGCAACGAAAAGAATATGTACAGTGGAAGCCAGAAATGGAAGGAAACATGAGAAGCACAAGGGAACACGCACTCACCTACAGAAACCAGAGATTGCTTCAGCTCACTTTGCATTATTTTGTACCTCTGTCCTTACAGGGATCAACTCATGTCACATCTGACATAAAAAGTTAAAGGACTGCTTTGTGCAGATAAGGTTATCAAAAGTGAGGAGCAGAGTTTACCTGAAAGACCTGCAACTTCAAGTAAATGCAAAGGGTAACTTGCATAAAATCAGAAAAACATAAGGAAAGTTTGTATTTGGTTTTTCCTTACCACAGCAGATTCAAAGTAGAGGTGAACATTTTTTTTAAAGAATTATATTTCAAAGTCACTTTAGATATAAGGCAAATTCATTAGGAAGAGTTTGCTATTTTAAAATAATGTAAAGAGTTATTTTGGTTTTTCTTTTGATAACACTGGGTTAAGAAGAACACCACATGCTCCTAAAAGAAATATTCAATTTTCTAATGGATTTTCAAATACATAGTTACTGTTTATTTAAAGCACCATCAGTGGCTGAACATACTGTAAATTGTACCAAAAATAAAAATTCACCTGTTAGTCAGGATCTGCTAGAATGATCTAATGTTCACAGGAGATAATTAGCCAACTTTTCTAATGAAGATATTGAAAAAATGGCAGTATGAAGTAGCCATCATATTTCATTGCTTTTAAGATACTCAGCACCTGTAAATTCAAACAGTTCCTTTAGATGTGTACAAATTACAGATGAACTCCTTGGAAATTTGGTGCAATTTGTAGATGCAAATCACTTCAAGAAAACTGGTTCCAAATATCCCACCTCCTCCTCCTAGGGTCTCTTCTAAAAGACAGTGAAAGAAATATTTCATCTTCAAAATATATCACACATTTCATACTAGATGCTGAATAGTCCCAGAAATAGCCAAGAAATCAAAAAGTTGACAAAATACAGATTCATGAAGAGTGCCCGTGGCATCTGTGAAGAATATTCTGGATCAGCATTTTGGTTCAGGTGGCTCTGCCATCACCAGCCTCAATTTTTTTTTTTTTTTTTTTTTTTTGAGGAAAAAATAGCTCCCATGAATGGAAAAAGCTCCATTTCCAAGAAGAATCATTAACTTTAATGCTTACTGTAACAGCCATCCAGAGCGAGGCAACAACTGAAATTTAATGCCTGTGGGAAGGTGAGAAAATCCTTAAGGGATTGCTAAAACCACACCTTTTAGCACTTCCTCAGATTGCTGCTGCTCACTTCCAAAAACAGCATCTCCCTTTTCCTGCCCACTGGGATGCTCCCAGCTGGACTTCTGGACCATAATCAATGCCCTCTATATGTTAAATAAATATAACAACAAAGCTACAGTGCAAATTGGGTAACCTACCATCACTTTAGTACTGCAATGAACAGTGAGGAAAACCCCTGAAAGAATAAATAAGTGGATGGACTTTGCTGCTTTTCCCAAACTTTTTATTAAATTCTCTTCAATTATTTGTAACTGGAAGTATGTTTTTGGCTGAGATCTGAGAGGATGCTGTTCCACAGCACTAGGAGGTTTCTATGGTAGCAATTTATTGTGGAGCAGCAAAATTATTACAGATCAGTAATTCAGCATATATAGGTGGGTCATAAAAAAAACAGAGTTTCACTGAGAATTTTATATTATATGGTAACTCATACATGCATGAATTATTCTGTCAGCTTTTAAATTGACTATGTATAGCTGCATGATCATCTCTGTTTGTATTAAGATTCACCAAGGATCAAAACACAAAACATTTATGTGAAAGAAATTTTAATTTTATTTTGAATATATAATTATTACTGTTTAAGCTTGTTCAGCAGTATATGTACATATATATTTATCCTGTATTTCCAATATGAAGGGGCAAAACATGCTATTGGAAATTAAGAATCACTCTAGCTTGCTCATTAACAGGCATGTAGGTAATTATTTATCTGAATTCATAACAAATGATTGCACAAAAATAATTTCACAACCCCCATTCTGTTTTGGTTGATCTCTGAGCTAGTAAAAAAGACATTTTAATCTGCTTTTCTTTTATGTCAGGTTATAGACAATTGGTCTCAGACTGCTGAAATGGCTGGAGCAGTGGAGAACCCCAGCAGAACAAACCAAGCAAAGCAATTAAAACATCTCAGACTGCTGTGGCAATGAAAGACTAGGAACTTTTCTTCTAATTCCATAAGCACAACCCAAAAATGTACAGAACAACAAATGCAGTCCATATCTAGAATGCATTAATGGAAATGGCTGAAGTTTAATGGCCCAGATTGCTTTTAAGTCATTTTATCATATCATTATTTCATGTCGAGGGTAAAACCAATTGTGAGAGGTCTTTTGAATGAATAAAGGTTTATCAGCCAGAGCAGCAAAATGGATGTGAATTTTTAAATACAGAGCTCTGAAATCTGGTGTGAAGATGTCACAGCTAAGAAACACTTCGTGCCTTACATACCAGAAAGCAGAAATTTAAGGGGATGCCTGCAAAAAAGGACTCATCTGACAAGAAATCAACGGAGAACCCCAGAGGATGGGGGAGACAGCAGGAGGTGTAGGGAACCACCTTTTTCACTAGGACCTTGAAAATAATTCCACCTTTTTCACTTGGACCTTGAAAATAATTGGACATTATTTTCTCAACATCACCCACAGCTGGATGAGTACAAATGATGAGTGTGGAAATGTGACTTATAGTCCAAGCCACTGTAATGCCACCACTTCCTTGCATATTTCTATGACTTTATATCTTTTTGGAAAAAAAAAATCACCTAGGGATCTCAACCATCTTTTTAGTTAATGTTAGGAATAAAGCATATCTGAATGCTAAAAACTGGGTATAAACTACTTGGAACTGTTATTTTAGACCAATCTTTACTTTTCAATAACTGCCACCCATAATCTTCTGGTACAAAATTAATTATTTTGTATATACTTCAAATCCTGAACATCTGATTATTTCTACTACTTACATTAATCACACTATTATCGACCTGATGATACAAGCTTTTACCTTCAGGCTTGGCAGATTTTTGAATTATTACAATCACACTGTTAAAAACATGGCTCATGTTAAAAAGTTCACAAAATACTGCACTTCTCTAGCAAAGTACTCTTCAAATCAGGCTGCACATATTTGCACACAGGTCAGAATTTAGTGAGAAAACTCCTTATTTTCAATTATAAAGCTGCTTCCTTTATTCATAGCAATAATTCAGTGTGATGGGCTCAGTCTGATGGATGGTGGAGGGGAAATTGGTGATGGATACCCACATTTGGTGGAAGCTGCATTACTGGAGTGGCTCCCTCTTTTTTAAGATAAGAGTGAAAAACCACGAACAAAATGAAAAACAAAGCCTCTGCCTATTTTACTGATTTACACGGAACATTTTTATACACAATTTGGAATCCATCTCTCAGCTTTTAAAAATGAGTAAAGCAAATTGGATGAATAGGTGCATGAAAAGTGTTTCAATGTCACTTGCACTCTGCATATTTTTAAAGCCTATTTTAAAACATGCTGGGTCCTTGTATCCATAATTTAAACAAGTTTATTCAGAAGAAGGCTTTTTGATGACATATTCAGAGCATAATATAAGCAAAAGCCCTACTTAATGTACATATTAGGCAAAATAATGCTGTGTATGTCCAAAATAAGTGTCTGAACTGTTTTTACCATGACTTATTCATACACTCAGTACTGCTTTCATTTACTCCATGAAAACACCTATTCAAAATATTTGTTTCTCATTCCATCACCTCTCCACTGCTAAGTAAAATGAATAACACGATTATCATAAACATGCATTTAATTCATTTTGTCAGGCATAATACAGCATGTGAAGGAAAAGGTTTTCCTCTTGTGACTGTAGGGAAAGAAAAGATATTCATCATTTCCTAATGGAAATCCTGCTCATAATAAGATCACAGTAAATGATTTAAAAATAGTTTAGTTTTGAATATTTCAGGTCTCTTTGGTAGGTCTAGCTTATCCTGAGAGTTTAAGCTTGGCTTCTTGTCTGTGCTGACATTTTCATTAAAACTGGATAGATTAATAGAAGACCAAAAATGTCACAGAATCCCCACACCTGACTATAATTCCCCAGTAATTATCCCACACTCCTTCTCCATACTGACAATATAAGTTATCCTGACAATAAAAGTTATTCTCTTTCATTTAATCAGACTTCTCTCCCTGGAAGGGCAGATGTTTCCCCATTAATATGGCAGAATGTCTTTGTTTCCTCACCAACTGTAGGGACAAATGATTAGTACAACAAACTCTGGCAGTCTGCCTCACTGTTACTTGGTGCACACAAGTCAAACTGTTTTGTGGAGTATTTAAATATTTCAAAATTCAGAACAACCCCCTGAACCTATCACATCATCTAGAGATAGGCTGACATTCAACCCAAAGTTTAGGCTGTGTTGTAAAAATTTGCAATAATGCTTCTGCTTTCCAGTTTAAGTGGTGGTGGAGTGGCACCAGGAGAAAAAAAACAAACCAAACCAAACCAAGCCAAACCAAACAAACAAAAAACCCCAAAAAATGCCACAAAACAAAAAAAAAAACACCAAAAAAACCCCCCAAAAACCCAAAACAAAGAAAAAAAGAGTCTAATTTGATTTACATATAAATTTGGAGTAGCCTGCTGGACTTTTGCAGCAATACATCTTGGTTTAATACAGTGCTAAAAGCTGAAGATGACCTCGATGCTGCTGACTAATGTAAAAGATTCAAGACGGCCTTACAAATGCAATATGGTAAAAATGAATAAATAAAAGAGACAGGATACTTTGCCTTGGCAAGGGGACCATTGCAAACCTGGCTCCAGTGCTATTGGTATGTTTTATAAATAGTCAGAAATCCCACATGAGGAGGAAACATCCAGAGCAAGACAGGATGTGAGCTTCCAGCAGAAGTGAGGAAGATGTTCTGTGGGAGACACCACCAGAGAGTGCCTCAGGATGGAACGGAATGGAATTCAGAGTGGAATTGAGAGTGGAATTGAGAGTGGAATTCAGAATGGAATTGAGAGTGGAATTCAGAATGGAATTCAGAGTGGAATTCAGAGTGGAATTCAAAGTGGAATTCAGAGTGGAATTCAGAGTGGAATTCAGAATGGAATTCAGAGTGGAATTCAGAGTGGAATTCAGAGTGGAATTCAAAGTGGAATTCAGAGTGGAATTCAAAGTGGAATTCAGAATGGAATTCAGAGTGGAATTCAAAGTGGAATTCAGAGTGGAATTCAAAGTGGAATTCAGAATGGAATTCAGAATGGAATTCAGAGTGGAATTCAGAGTGGAATTCAGAATGGAATTCAAAGTGGAATTCAGAATGGAATTCAGAGTGGAATTCAGAATGGAATTCAAAGTGGAATTCAGAATGGAATTCAGAATGGAATTCAGAGTGGAATTAAGAGTGGAATTCAGAGTGGAATTCAGAGTGGAATTCAGAATGGAATTCACCTCCTCTGCTGCCACATCCTCCTGAGGTGTGCAGTGCAGGCTGGAACTACAGCAGAAAATTCACATCTCTGTGTGTACAAACTATGCCAGCCACAAAAGGTGGATCAATTCTAGAACTTACTGAAGGTGAAAACCAGTCAATGGCAGGACATAAATACAATTACTTCTGCAAACTTGCTAAGCTCACACTTTAAACAGCCTTTTTGATACTCCCCAAGGCATCTTGGATTGCTCTCACCAAAAAAAGAACTAATGGAGACTTGGATTGCAAAGAAAGCTCTAGAGATGTGATTTGCAATGTCTGTGATGAATGAGAAATTGTCACATTTTTCACACTGATGAATGGAATAAACTGTGAATGGCAGACAATTTAAATTTTTTTTTTTTTGCTAGAGAAAAAGATCTGAGTGAAATGCAGAATAAAGTAGAAGACAAAAACATAAATTTAAGGAAGAAGGGATACAGGACAAATCACTGCGTTGCAGAAAAGAAGTTCACAACCATCATCTCATTGTGTATTCCAAACCAAAGGTGTCTGGGTTGGGTACAGATCCAGTGGTTAAAAAAAGCCTTAAAGTGAAAAATGTGGCTGTTTATAGGACCTGGTTACTACTGGCTACTCCTCTCATTCAGAAATACCTTATAATATTATAAAAGCAAAGGTGAAGATGATTGGTAACACTCTTTTTTGAGGGGGTAAACTAGAAGGTATTTTGGGGAAAGAAAGCAACAGAGGGAAAGTTTTTGTAAATGATAGTTATTTCTCTAACTAAACCCCTCAAAGGTTGGAATCTGCTCAGTTCCCACAGTCATTCAGCTCATTTTGCACAGGAAAATGTTTGAGTACACAGATTTATTTTTATTACTATGCTATCTGTACCATGTTTTTAGATGTTAGTCTAATTGGATGAAAAGTCTCTCACTTCCTTCCACTTCAATATCCAGGCCAAACTGAGCAAAGTTATTTCCTCTTCACCCCCTGAGAGAATTATTAAATATACTGTGAAACATGACACTAATCCACTATCTGTTTGGAATAGTATAAATAGTAATTTAGCACCCAACCCATCCTAGAATACATATACATTTATATATATACATATCTTATATTTTTATATATATATGTACACACAGAGAGAAATATTACCACCCTATAACCCAGAACAATCTGTTTTCTCTGCAACACAATAAATACAGGGGAATTTCTTAATATTTAGATGCTATTGATTAGTCCCAACTGAACTGAGTCTCTTCAGGATGATGGCATGCTATTCCCTTTAACAGAATGCATCAGTTTTTAGTACAAGTAATTTTTTAAAAGGACTATAAAGAGAAAAAAACCTTCAGACCAGCAGAGGTTCATGTTTATGAAAATTTTCTTCTAAGGTAGACAGAAGGAGGGCACAATCCTTCAGAATTTCAGAGTGAGCTCTCCACATAAAATATTTCTGTATTTCAGCAGTTCCCTCTTAAATGCCAGAACTGAGGTTGCCACTGGACAGTACACTGTGCAGTCCATTTTGATGTTGCTTATAAACTCCATTTTTTAATATTTCTTTTGCTAAAACTGTCAAAATCACTCGCAATGCCCAAAGTTATTTATATTATCCTTCAGAACACTTGACCATTTGATATTATGCATAAGATACCCCAACTCTTGTGAATCAGTCAAACACACTGATGGAACCTTTACATGACTGGAACTTCTGTTCTAAGGAGAAGAGGTGATGAATTTGAACTTGCAGTTTGAAGTTATAATAATATTCTATAGCTCCTCAACGAGTAAAAAAGATTTGAAAAACTGTATTTAATTTCCTGTTTTGATAAGATTATTACAGGTGTATTAAGCCAGGACTAACATAAGCAAGTAACAGGTTTGGGATAAATAAGTCTTATTTTTCTAACATATTGAGTCCTTCTGCTTGTTACAACTTAAAAAACTGCAGCATTACAGTCTCTTTTATGACTCCCCAACAAACAGTTTTTGTGGCTGATAATAAAGTGATGCCTGCTACAATTCAGTTGCAAAAAACCAGGGCAATACTTTCAGTGAAAGACTTTATGGTAAGCACTGCTCAGAGAGAAAATACAACTCTCACTATGAGAACTTTTAAAGCTGTACTCAGATTTAAAATGTTAAGTAAAACTGTGATAGAGACATTTCAGTTGAACTGGAATCATCACATCAACTGTTATTACTACTGACAGTTTGGTCATAATTATAACTTTTTGTGCATAAAGGCATTATGAATATTGTTTGTGCCACATATTGATATCTAATCATGACAGAGCAAAAAACCCTTTTGCCATTTATATTAAGATTTGGTCACTTCACCAAAATGGTGTCACTACCTATGACCAAGCCTCATAATCAGAGAGTCTTACTGGCATGAAATATTCCATTCAAAATACACACTGATAGGAAAAAACCCAAACTGTCTTGCTCTCAGACAACAAGATTTAGTATTATGGGCTGTTTTAATCAAACAATGAAATTAAACACTTTAAATCAACTGGTAGACACATATTGCCTTAACTCTGCAGAAGAGCTTTACATGCAAAATTAATTAATGGGTCAATCCTTAAACTCTCTGTATCCTGTTATTTTCTATTTTAAAATGTTACTAATTTACAATGACTTCCATGACATTAAATTTAGGTTAACACACTAATATATATTAACAAGATAATTATGTCAAAGGTTATCATCAACAGTTCATAATAAAAAGTTATGCTCAAAAATAAAACTTATTATTTATAGTTTAGGCTGCATAATAAAGTATTAGCAACACAAAATGTTAATTAATTTCTAATTCTCTATTCTTTTATTTGGATTTCATGAAGGTTGATTGGACTTGATCCATCATTTTACGGAAAATTAATTATTTCAAATACATGCACCACTTTATGCAACCTGCCTGATTTGCATTGAGGAAAATTCAGCAGAAGTAATTGAGGCACAAGCAAATACTGGCACTGACTGAACTCAATTTTCATTCCAAATTTCTGCAAAATCCCAAGACACAACAATATCAGATGCAGGGGGAAAACAAACAAAAGCAATGTGTAAAGGGAACATGAAGAGAGAATATTACAAGAATCAGAGAACAAAGGCATTGCAGAACTATTTTAGTGCCATAGATGAACAGTGAGGGCTTCATTCAGGCAAGGTGGAAGAAGATATCATATGGCATCCTGACAATTGATGTCTTCATTTAAATGTAAGAATTTACATTCTAATTAGAAAGAATTTACATCTTAATCAGAGGCAGCTGTATTATCTTGTTACTGTTTTTTTCAAAGGTAATGAACTAAAGTACTGCTGTGCTTTTTCAACCAGAAACTAAATAGACAGCATACAGTGTTATTTTATAGCCTACCTGCTGTAAGCTGTTATTAATATTTTCAGAGACTAAATTCCAACAAAATCTTTTAAAATAAAAATTGTACTTGACATTGCTCGAACGGTATTATAAAGGCTTCTTTAAAATATTTAACCAAGACCCTTCCTAACTTATATTTTTAAGTGCATGTAGTCATAAAGGTATCATTAGTATGGCATCAGAGAAGCACGCTTTAGTTTTAGGCTTCAAGTAACAGAGTATAATTTTGGAAGGGAAAAAGTATTTAGAAAATTTTTAATAAAAAAACCAGTTCCATGTGTATTTCTCCACGTTGTTCACACAATCCACAAGGAAAAATCAAATAAAAGATCATTTTTGTAGCTCTTGTGTAAATACACTTTCAGTTGAGGCCAAACTGAAGTGGTTTAGATGCTAATTCTAAAGGAGGAGCCCCAGCAAAGGAATATGGAGCTGCTTTTACAGGCATTTTCAGACTTACAAAATCATGCTTTAGTAGTTCAGCCTAGTTACACATTTTTTTGGCTCTTGCACAGTTTCAAGGGTTTTGATACCAACATACACAACTGCTGCTGGGAAACTTCAGATGTGAGTGAAGAAGGAAGCAAAGACCTTTTTTATTCCCTATGAAGAAACTAACCTGGAATAGGTCTGGGAACCTCCTGGTTTAGTGACCAGCTCTGCAAAAAACTAACTCTGGAAAAACTTTGTTTCACCATCATTTGTCTCTCCACATTTGTCTGATCTCTCTCTCAGCTCTCAAAAAACCTCAAAAACCCAAATGGGAAATGTTTTATAGGGATGGACTTTGGTTTGTAAATCCAAATGGAGATCAATTAGCCAGGCTTTGCTTTGCAGCAGGGATTAGAAAATACACATTAAACTCTTAAATCCAATTAATGCCAAATTCTACTGAAACACCAGCCTGAGGAACTCAGAGCATAAATACAAAACAAGTATTTATATTACAGCCCAAGGAACTCAGAACATAAATACAAAACAAGTATTTATATTACAGCCCAAGGAACTCAGAACATAAACACAAAACATTTATTTATATTACAGATACCTGGGGAAAAAGGACAAGCAAAATGAATCCCCCATGAAGACTGGGAGAGAGATTTCATGTGAGATTTTAGAGGTCCACAAAAACCTTAGGAAGTTTGGCTCCTCATCCCTGCATGTTCACCTTAAATTAGGATCACTGAATTTATTGATAAACATTTGTGCATTTTGGCAGTGATACCATTTAAGAAGAGGTGAAAAGGGATAAAAACACAGAGCAAGAATGTGAAAAGCAGCTGAATGAAGTAGATATTAGTGAATAAGTGGAAGGAAGTGAGAGAAATGGCTTCAATATATTATTAGAGGTGGTTTGTTTTACTTATTCCATTGTTTCACATCATGAGATGCATTTGATATTTTCCCACTCTCTAAGTATATATCCACTTGATAATTAAGCTACCACTTTTGAAGTTTATCCAACAAGTTTTCAATTTATTCCACTTGATAAATTGTGGGGTTTTGTCCTACATCTGCTTCTTCCCATTCTGTTTACACTCTTCTAAAAAATTTGCTTTGCTTCTATTTAAGTGTTCTTTTAGTTATATATATATATTTAATATATATATTTATATATATATATAAAATATATCTATAACTAAATATATATATAATATATATTATATATATAATATATATTATATATATTATATATAATGTAAATATATATATTAAATATATATATATTTAAGTGTTCTTTTAGTTCCTATGACTGTTTGAAACTCACCTTGACACACTATTGAGAACACTTAAATTTGCTGTAGCTATACTTTAATTCCTCTCTCCATGGTTTGTTATCACAAGAAAAGAGTGTTTGACAGAAAAGAATATGTTTGAATTTACATTTACTGCTGATGTCTTCCTAATAACCACATTGTTAAGATCCCACTTACTGCTTAATTACTTAACATCATTTCAAGAAAATGTCATGGTCCAAAGGGTGATTTTTCTAATAATTAGTGTATCTAATATCCAGGCTGTGTCTAAAAGAATTCTGTATCCAGCAGTTTGAAGTAAAAATAAAACACAAATTTGTTGTCCTCATACTAGGCTAAACACTTTTGAAACATGAGACATATTAAAAAAGTAAAAAAAAACAAAAACCCAACAAGAACAAACCAAGTGGCCACTTAAAATTTTTAAAATGCCAATTTTCAAAGCAGTCTCACTTAGATTCTTCTATTATGACATGGAAAAAGAGTAACATATTCTTTGGATGAACAAATCATCCCTCTTTTCTTGGATTTGCTCATCCATCATTCTTTGGATGAGCACTCATCACATTCCCTCTTTCCTGTGAGAAGGAAAGCAGTTTGTGAAAACCTCTGGAATGGACTCTCTGAAAAGGGGAAATATTCCAGTTCTGCACATGGAAGAGAAATGGAATCTCAATGAAATAGCACAGACTGCCCCCAGTCCTGGCTGAGCTCTCCTAAAAACCACATTCATGTCAAGAACAGGGCTGCTGCCTCCTGCATCATCCCTTCAGCTCTCCTTTGGCTGATGCCAGTAGGATCAGGATCAGCTGATTAATTCCTGCTACACCAATTAATTTAATATGTCTCAGGCTTTCCAAAGAACAATTGGCTTTGTCCTCCCTCCTCTCAGTGCAGCCTGAGATCTGTGAGCTTTATTTGGTTCAGAATCCCACTGTGGATCTGAGCTACTGCCTGTATCATTGGCAGGTTTATCTCTGAAGAGAGCCCTGTTAAAAGTCAAAGTTTTGTCACTCTCCCATGGTGTTAAGGACAGAGCAGCAGGACAGCTTCACCATGAGGAAGGTGAGATGCACTTGTCCCAACATCCTGCTCAACACAGGAGCTGCACTCCTCCAAGGGAATCAGGAGTGTTTGAACACTCTGTCACTCCCAGTCTGCTGTGTCAGAAGACTGAGGACTCAAACCTGAGCCAAGAAACGTCCATCCTAACTACTACTATGGGTTTAGCTCTTTAGGAGTGCTCATCCTCATCCTCATCCTCATCCTCATCCTCATCCTCATCCTCATCCTCATCCTCATCCTCATCCTCATCCTGGGTGTCCAGCTCACAACGGATTTAGTTATTCAGGAGAGAACATCCTGGAGCTAAACAGGAAACATCCATCCTAACTACTACTATGGGTTTAGCTCTTTAGGAGAGCTCATCCTCATCCTCATCCTCATCCTCATCCTCATCCTCATCCTCATCCTCATTCTCATCCTCATCCGAGTGTCCAGATCACACTGGATTTAGTTATTTAGCAGAGAACATCCTGGAGCTAAACAGGAAACATCCATCCTAACTACTACTATGGGTTTAGCTCTTCAGGAGAGCTCATCCTCATCCTCATCCTCATCCTCATCCTCATCCTCATCCTCATCCTCATCCTCATCCTCATCCTCATCCTCATGAGTGTCCAGCTCACACTGGATTTAGTTATTTAGCAGAGAACATCCTGGAGCTAAACAGGAAACATCCATCCTAACTCCTACTATGGGTTTAGCTCTTTAGGAGAGCTCATCCTCATCCTCATCCTCATCCTCATCCTCATCCTCATCCTCATCCTCATCCTCATCCTCATCCTCATCCTCATCCTCATGAGTGTCCAGCTCACACTGGATTTAGTTATTCAGGAGAGAACATCCTGGAGCTAAACAGGAAACATCCATCCTAAGTACTGCTATGGGTTTAGCTCTTTAGGAGAGCTCATCCTCATCCTCATGAGTGTCCAGCTCACACTGGATTTAGTTATTTAGGAGAGAACACCCTGGAGCCAGCTGAAATGCTGGCTGCAGGAACAGGAGCTGAGGGTTAAACTGGTGCACAAACATTCTGCTCCCTGGCTGCACTTGTGCATGGTAAATGTGGCACATCCAGCTGGGTGTGACCATGCTGCACCTTCCCTTCATGTACCACTACAGACAGAAATCATCCTTTATCTGCAATCTTCCCTAAATTACATTCAAATGCCCAAGACCAAGCATGCTGGCTGCAGAAACACCAAAATATCACTGAATTCCTACAGAATTAGCAACAAGAAGAGACGTAACTTACAGAAAGGTACTCATGTCATTGGAATTTTAAAATTTCCTAAACATCACTGAGCTGTTTCATCCTCCACTAAATGAACTGTTAGATTGATTCTTGATGTCACTGCTGAATCAGCCAAAAAAAAAAAAAAATCTGAATCACAACCAGGTCATTGACCCAAACAAAAATAACACTTTGGAATGATTATATTTTAAAAACTGGTTTATATGTTCAGAATTAGGAAAGAAAAACTTTGATTAAAAAGTTTTGAAAACAAACATAACTGAAAAAAAAGCTTTTTAAAAATCATTAAATTACTCCCTATTAAAATGCTTATTTGAGCTTTCCTCTGCCACTTACTATTGTCAAAATATATGGCAGTAGTTAATAAGACAAGACTAGACTTAACTATGGGCTCTTATAATAAAACACGAAGATAAAAATGAGGCTTGGTGTAATTTATATGAGAGAAAATGATGTACTAAAAGCAAGACACTAAATCAATTTTAAACACCAAACACAATTTATGTCTGACTTTAAAACTCATCCTCCAAACATTAATCTAGACAAAGGCCAGAAACTGAATGAGGCTTAATTTGTGAAACTGATACCTTTCATCATAACCTTTAGCTGAAAAGGTCATTAGATATATTATATCTAAGTGAGCAGCTTATCCCTGCTTCATTACTGATAATTAAGGCAAGTAATATTTTCTTGACAGTAATGTGTCCAGTAAGAGATATTGTCTAGTTTGCATAAACCAGACATTAATTACCAGAGTAGTATCAGAGATAAAAAAAATTAAGTACCTGTGTAACATAATTTCATTATTTTTTCTTCATTTCCTTAAAGAATTAGCAGGCTCAGAAACATAATGAGCATATTAAGAAATCCATTTTCAAGCATTTATTAAAATCCTTATTAGACATTACACAAATATATTTTTGCACTTACATAAACAGAAATGAAGGCATCTTGAAATAAACACATTTTTTAGATATTTTGTCATCTTGCTTTACAGGGCAACATTCAATGGTGAAGTGCAGTTATCAAATAACAGGTTCATATTTGGACTTAATTTCAAATGTTAAGGCTTTCACACAGATGCAATCACAAATGATGCCAAGACCTCTGATCTGCAACTTTGACACATGCAAAGGCTGTTTCACCTCACTTGCATAAATGGCATTTTTGCTGCCCTACAGAGCAGCACATGGATCAAATATCCACATGAGGGTGACAATGCTGTCCCTTGGATCATTATCCTGTAAACACTTTTCATTTCTCACTAGAAACTACTCTAAGTGTTTTTAAAAGCTGTAGTGCACAGTGTTTAACAGATAGAAGAATGAGAGATGTATTTTTGGTTTTCCCAGCTTTAACAGAGACTGGGCAGCTGAGAGGCATTTAAAAGATTTTATTCCATTACCAGTCTCAATGAAGGGTGAGACAAGAGATGTAAAACTCAACACCATTCCATCAGAAGCCACCCTATCTCCTGGTTACAAGACCTTGTAAATGTTTTTCAGCCTATCAGTCTTTGCTACACCATGTTGCTGTTACTTCTAACACCAATCCCCTACATTTTTACCACCTATATTTTTACGTGGTCCTGCTACAATGCATCTTTCACAGTTCTAATTCTCCAAATTATCTGGTCTTTTTGCAAGGCCATATTCTGGAGCTTGTTGAAGCTGGTTTCAGGTTCAATCTCTCTCTCAGCAATGTCCTCTCTGCTCCATGGCCTCCCTAGGGCAGCACACCTTATCTCAGAGTTTGCACACAGATGGACAAGGCTGTGTGAGCTTCCTGACAGGTTCTGAGAGTCCTTTACAAACCCATTTCCCTCAATGAATTACCTGCAATGGCTCACTCTCAAGGTATGCTATCTAACAAACTCCACTCCATGAAAACCCAGACAAATGTTATCCAGAGAGATTTTTACCCCTTAGTCACCACACAATCCATAAATGCTGCTGGCACCCTGTGCCCTGCAGAAACCATAAAATTGGTACCTTATCCTTTTCTCCCTTGAGGTCCTCTCCCCATGAGCATTTGCATGATGGGAGCTCCAAGCAGCGTTTCTCACAAAGCATCGCTAATTTAGAGGAGAGTCCAGGGCTCCCTGTTGGACAGGGAGCTGTCACACTAAAACCTGCTCCCTGCCAGATGTGGTGGGCTCCAAAGAACATTCCCTGGGCTTTCCAGGGAAAAGATAACTTCTCATCAAAGGCAGAAAGAAGATGGGTGGGAAGGAATAGGAGAAAGACTGTCACAGCTATGGATATCAGCTGTGACTCCCTGGAGCTTGGATGGACATGTTCAGAACCAGCCAGAGGAGCACTTCTCATATTTATTTTTATTATATTTATTTGTGCACATTATTCTGAACCAGATAAGGCTTTAAGTTGGCTGACAATGTGTTATCACCACCATCATTTGTCAGACACAGACCTTAAATACTGGAAAGTTAATTGGAAGATCTGTTTTGTGATAACCACGTAATGAGAAACCAGCATGAAAGCTAAATTAAGGCAAAATAGGTGAGTACCTGGAAAAGACAAAGAAATCTTTCAGTAGTGATTGAAACTATTAAAATTCTGGTTGAGTGTATTTGTGTTATGCAAATATTTTGCATCAGCAATTTTGACACAAAATCATTGCTCAAGTTAAAGGAAATGTAAGGAAAAGTGAGGGTAAGATAATGCCCATGCCTGTATGTGCTGTCCCCCTTACCCCTGAGGAAGGACCATCTGCAGCTGTAATCAAGGTTTTTTCCTCCTTTCCCAGGGCAAAGACCAAAAAATAGTGGTGGGATAAAGTTGTGTGAAGTGCCTGGGCACCTGTGAGAGGACGTGGAGCTGCAGTTGTGTTTGTGTGAGACTACTTGCCATAACAGCCAGAGCACCATGAGTGAAAAAACCCTAAATCTCAGTACACTGAAAACCTCCATCTCAGTACACTGAAACCCTAAATCTCAGTACATTGAAAACTTAAATCTCAGTACATTGAAAACCTAAATCTCAGTCCACTCAGCCTCTCACACGGTCCAGATTCTGGGCACAACCTCATTTTTCCAAATTGATTTTATTCAAAGAGGAAATTCACTTAACCTGGAAAACAATGTCACTTCAAGCCCAAATAAAGCTATTGATGCTCTCCCTGAAAACTGGCTGCATTCATCTGTGCAATCCTGCCAGACTAGCTTGTGACAGCAGCACCCAAAATTGCATTTTCCATGGCAGATGGCCAGGATATTCCTTCCTTTTCTTTTGGGTCAATACCTAGCCATGGCCTGGCTACCTGTGAGACAGGAACCACCACGGGGAGTGACCAGGTCACAGCAGGAGCTGAAACCAAGCCCACACTGCCATTTGCTCTCAACTTCAACATCCCAAGGACCAGGAATCAAAGCAGAAGTCACCACCAATGTCAATATGCTATTTTGACATCTCCTTTGATGGAAAATGCCCTTCTTCTTCCCAGTTTCTTGGGTAGAACAAGTGATGGCAATCACTGGCACCTGACAGATGTAACAACCGAGGTTATTTTTACTCTAAATATCCTGAATTCAGCTCTGAAGAAGTTGCTGATTAGCCTACAGACTCTTTCTAAATTAGAACTATTATACTTTGACATCAGATCAGCACTGCTGAGTTAGTGACATGTAAAACATTGCTCATTGGTGTCAGTGTTTGTAGGATTATGGCACATGATACTGCAGATGGCTATTTATTTATAAAGTGTAGCACTGTTTCAGTCATGAATTATTCATTTGTGGCATAATACTGACAAAAATCTTTTGCATGTATATCCTGAAACATTTGCTGTTTTCAGTGCTGTTACAAATAATGACTTCACCCATCTGGTTTTACTCTGTATTTTGGTTAAAAAATTATCTGAGTGAAAACATAAACCAATCTTTTTTAGCCCATTCAGAGAATCAGTATGCTTTAATGGGTAATCACATTAAAAATTATTAATATCTGCTATAAACCAGTAAAGGTATTGTTTTCTTAACTGTTATTTCCCATTTTGCAATAGATAAGTTTCCACAGAGTGAATTTCTAATCTTTGACTTTACAAGTTCTGGCTGTCATTTGATTGTGGGATCTGTATTTTCCTTTTGACAGAAAAGTGAAACTGAGGTCCAAATTACTAAACTGAAATAAATCATTCCCTTTATAAACAAAGCTACTTAAATCTTTTCAAAATATTAGATTTCAGAAAATTCAGAAAGAATTCTGAATGTAAGATTCAGAAAATTACAAAAAAATACCAAATCTAGGTTTTCTGTCCCACTGGCTATACACTGAATATACAATATACAGTGAAATGCATTTTTGTATGAATTTCACTGTAAACATTGATTAACCTCTCTTAAGTAAATGATATCCCAGTCATTGAGATAGCAATGCAAACATAAGTCATTTTCATTTAAATATCAAGTTCACAAGAAACTTCTGATTGTAAACTGACTCTGGAACAAAGTTCTGAATCTGGTCTGCTTAATAAAATTAATAAATTTACACATTATATCATACATTTATATATATTATACATCACAAATGTATCCAGATTGCTCATTTTTTATCCTGATAATGTGCTCCATGTGATAATTTCCTATTATTCCAGCAGACAGTGGAACTTGTTATTTTTAGTAATATTTCATTGTTCCTACTTCCCCTTGATTGTTGTTCAATTTAGCAGTTACTTATTTTTCTAAAACTTAGAAGTTGTACTTAAGTTTTAGAAAAATAAGTAACTGCCAAATTGAACAACACTTAAAAAGCTGTACTTTTAACTTAAAGCACTTTAAAAAAGCACTTAAAGCACTTAAAAGTTGTAGTTCTAACTTAAAAATAAGTACACTTATTTTTCTAAAGCTGTCAGTAACAGACATAATGGAATATTTTTTCAAATAAGAAATGTAATGCTGGAAATTTTGAGAACCTCACTGTAGATCAAAGGTGTAAATTTAAGCTGACAACTCTTCCTAAGAAATCTTTGCTTTTCACAGTTTGCCTCAGTTTAAGAGGCAAAAATTAGCATTTACTGCTTAAAATACTACCACTACATCTTCAGCCTCTCATATCTGAGCTCAGAAAGGTCAAAATCCAAATTTCACTTATTAACAAGCTGGGGAAACAGCCACTGCCCAAATCCAGCCACTGTTGGCAGTCACAAAACTAATTCTGCAGCTGCATAATTATTTCAGTGTTAATTTGACAAGAAAACAAATTGAGTATTCTGGATGACTGTACAAAGAATGACAAGAGATGGAACCAGATTTTGTTTTTTAAAGGTATTCTAAGGAGGGCACATCATTTTTCTCCATTGCTCAGTTAAAACATCAGGCTGAAATGTGTTTTGAGCACTTGGGGGAGCAAAGTACAGACCCCTCGAGGGTGTTCAAAGAGGGGGTTTCCTCCAAGAGCTCGAGGATGAATGTGCTCTCCTCGTGTGCCACACCTTCCCCTGGGACAGGCAGGGAGCAGGGACACAAACCCCACGGCTTCCTGGCAGGTTTTGGCCACGCACCTGAAAAACCACATTTTTATTTTAAGGTTTTGACAAATGGAAAAATCATGTTTAAAATTCTGACATCTAAACCTGCAATTTCATGCTCCATCTATACAACATCCCCTTTAGATGTAAATACAAGGGAAAGTAAACACCATTTAAAATTATTCCGCTTAAGTTCAGGACTATGCATTTTCTCACATTAATTACCTAGAGAAAAAAATACAAGAGTAAAAAAAAAAATAAATTGCAGTAGCTCTTTACAAATGCAACTTTGGACCTACATTCCATATTCACAGTATTCATTACACACTTTGTCATTTTATTATGTATTTCTTCTTCTCAGGCCCACAAAATTTTTGCAAATAGCAATATCATATGGGCATGAGGAAAAATGGTGTTAGTTGGACCTCTGTAGCCTGTTATTAAAATGCAAAATTTGAAGTTAAGTTGTGCAGGAAATTTATACAGGAAATTATTCATGGTGTTCACAAAGCCTTGCTTTATCATCTTGTGTACATCTGTACTAAGTCAGATAACCAAAATTTATTTGTTTTATCTTTGGTTTATCTTTTTGATATTTGATTTATCTTTTGTTTTATCTCGATTTATCTTCGGTTTATCTTTTTGATATTTATCTTTTGTTTATTCATTTATTTTGTCAGCTGTACTTGCTAGCATAGTCAAAACCAGATTTTGGTTTTTTGGAGCAGTGTTTCAGAAACTGTCAAAAATGCTGAAATATAGTAAAAATTTTGTATTCCTCAGGAATAATTTTGCTTTTTGTTTGACACAAAGTCATTTTTGAACGCTGCACCAAGGAAATGAGTTTCACAGGTCAGTCTTCTTGTTAGGATGTGTCCCAGGTTGGTATCAGTCACTGTTGTAAATGGAGAAGTTTAACTGCTGTTACTTTTGCTGTTTGCTTCCTACACTACAGATAAAAAAGTTAGGGAAAGAACTGGCACAGAATTCAATAAGGAAATTTCTTGTTCACCTGATGTGTAATTGAAAAGTGGCATTTTTTATGAATGCAGTCTCCAAACTCAACCCCTTTAGTATGAGCAGCAACGTCTAAGCTTCCTTTTTTTTTGGGAAAAGGTTAAAAAAGCCCACTTGTTTAATGCAATACCATGGCTACCACATAAGCTTAGCCAACTTCTTTTCTCCAACATTTGTGAGGCTGTGCAATAGCCCTCCTGTGGAACAGCTGCACCGACACAATGGGCTGCAGACGTTTTTACTGTCCTAATAATCCACATATTAAAGAGTCCCTAAGTACTCATTGATGCGACAGACCATAACAACTCCCTGGGAGCTGCTGCAGTTTATCAGGTCAGTGATCTGCATGCTGAGGATTCCCCAGGTGCTCATTGACAGGTAGCATCTCATATACACTTGTACTAAAATAATAATTGCTTCAAAGGAACTGTTAAATCCCAGTCGCAAGCACAAATTAATTTAAAACCACTGAGACAGCACTTTGTTTTTTCTACAGATCTGACAGATCTGGACAAATTTACCAGACAAACCAAGACATCTGAGCAAGAACAAGCATCCTCACATGGTACGGCTGTTTGCATTGTCTTAAAAATGCCACCCACCTTGTCCTCAATGAATTACAATCACTGCCTTTCTGCTTGGCAAGGGTGACCTAAAACTGTCCTTGCCACTTAGAAAAAAGTGAATTAATAGAGTTAATAATATAGTTAATAATATAGAGTTAATAATCTTAATTGAAGATCTAATTTGTGGTTGCCCATGTCCTCACTTTCTTTGTGTAGTGTTTTCTTCTGTCCTCAACTCTTTAATAGAAATCACTGAACCCCTTATTTTTTCCTTTCTCTTTTCTTCCATATCCCACCAAGTGTTTACCCTTGTCAGTCCAGATTCCTTTAACTTCTTACTCTATTGCTACCTCTCACTAAATTTATGGCCTGCAGATTAGAGGAAAAACTAGTACAGCCTAGAAACCTTTTCACCCAAAAGAACCTGTGGTGATTTCCCTGCAGCCCCCACCCACTGCATCACAAATGACAAATGAGTCACACTCCAGTCAACTTTCTGCCTTCTTCTGAGTTTCAGACAAAGCTGAGCATGGAGGTGTTCTGTAAGAGCCTAAATGAGGGATGTGGGACTCCAGGGGCTCTCCAAAGTGCAGTTTATTCCATCCAAGAGGTTACAGCAGCCCAGGGTGGTGGGTGACAGAGCTGTGCCCACAGCTGTCAGCTCCAGCTGCAGGCAGGCCTGGAGACCCTTTGGTTTTGGTTACAATGCATTATAGACTTTCCTTTAGGTCACATTGCATTATAGACTTTTCTTTGCTGAGCATCTTAATACAATAGAACCAATCTATACCTTAACTTTTATCTACAGCCTATCATAACTACTATAATTACCATATTCACGTTACTGTTCTCCAATCACTAACAGTCAGTACATTACAGTTTAAGCTAGAAGTTGCTTTTCAGTTTTCTTGCAGTGGAAAATTCTGAGACCTTTTTTCTACTTGCCACATCAGCAGGCTTGTTTGCCTGTGCTATCCTCTTTCTTGGCAAAAACATTTTCTTGTTTGGGGTGGGTTTATCCTTTGCTCTAAGCCATAAAAACCCCTTCTAACTAACACACCCTTTGCCTCCTTGGTTATCCAGTAAGACTGGCTCAGCAATTCTTTTCTTCTCTATCAAAACTTGCTTCCATCTTCATTCCTTCATCAGATGTTACATTTAAAAATATTTCTGCTAAGCACACACATCTGTGAGACTTTCTTGTCAAAATGTCATCCTTCCCAACAGTGTTCATGCCTACAGTCAGAACACAGCTCCTCTAAAGGCTGATCCACAGTGTTGAGCTAGAATGCCTTGGAATTCATGCTCAAGATGAACTTCAGCCTGATCACGCAACCCTCTGCCATTTGGTACAGGCAGCTGTACGGAATTTTGGTACAGCTGTATGGAATTTTGGTACAGCTGTATGGAATTCTGGTACAGCTGTATGGAAGCTTGGTCCGGCTGTATGGAATTCCGGTACAGCTGTAAGGAATTCTGGTGCAGCTGTATGGAATTTTGGTACAGCTGTATGGAAGTTTGGTACAGCTGTATGGAATTCTGGTACAGCTGTATGGAAGTTTGGTACAGCTGTATGGAATTCCGGTACAGCTGTAAGGAATTCTGGTGCAGCTGTATGGAATTTTGGTACAGCTGTATGGAAGTTTGGTACAGCTGTAAGGAATTCTGGTGCAGCTGTATGGAATGCTGGTACAGCTGTATGGAATTCTGGCACAGCTGTATGGAATCCTGGTGCAGCTGTATGGAATTCTTCAGGGCTCAGTCTGATACTCCCGCTAGCTCTTACATCATTTGCTCCACAGGGCTCTGAAATCATACACTTCAAGTGTTATTGATAGCCCAGTCAAGACACAAATCAAGTGCACTGCTTGTTTGTGTCACTTGCTTTTTATGAGTCATTTGTGTTATGGCTACCAGGACTCATAGATCCAGCTGACACTGGCTGTTGTGGGCTTGGGAAAACATGCTTCATGAGAACTGTAATTCCAAATCAGATGAGACCTCAATCAAATTTCCATTAACAGTCAGGGTAGATGCAGTGTTCTTGCACAGAACTCAACAGCTCAAAGCTGATAATCAAAACAAGGAGCCACAACAAGAAGTGGAAGCATCAAAAAATCCCTGAACAGATCCATGGCTTGCATAATACTGCCTATGAATGGATACAAAGAGATTTAAGAGATTAAAGAGATAATATGATAGCTCATAGCAATGTAACACTGGCACTTAGACACTACCAACTCAGATTGTGACAGTTCACTTCTCAAAACCTAAATAGCATCATAGAAATGAAGAAGAAAGCAATATTTCTTCCCATAGAACACTCCTAACAGGTAGCCTTTCTTCTTGGTCTATATATTTTGTTTCCATTGCCAAGACCTGAATCGTTTCTCTCCAGCCTTTTTTTTGAAAAGAAAATAAATCCAGACATATTCTAAACATTACTGCAAAGATTATTTTTCTAGTCCAGTGCTTTGGTTAGGAACACCAATGTCATTCTAGCCCTCCACTATCCCATTTTTCACTGCTGAAGCAAACACACACCACATATCTTAATTTTCAAGGTCCTTGTAATTTAACATCACTTTAAATATCTTAAACAGCAGCATACCTATCCCATATCTCTGAAATCTATCTTTAGTTTTCTCTTCTTAAGTTTGGGATGCTTTGCATACAAAAATTCCCAAAATGTCTCATTGCACTCTTTCAAAAATGCCTCAAAAATTCTTCTATCATAGAACACATATGCTGAACTAATCTAAGACTTAGGCTAGGTTGATGAAATCCTAACACAGCAAATCACTGACTTTTTTTCTGCTTAAGAAGATAAGGACTGGCACTGTTAGCTTGAAAAGCTCTCCCAGCCTCATCCTAGTGAAACTGCAAATGATTTTTCTTGATGGAGCCAAAGGATTGGAGATAGGGGCAGGGTGTGTGTATGTGTAGCTCTCTCCACAGCAAGATCCCTCTTTAAAAATGAGGCCAGAGATGCCAGAATCATCATTCTGGGCATGAATGAGCCATAAATTCAAAGTGGGCCAACATCTTTGTGTTGTGGACAGAGAGACTCCTACAGGAAGAATGCTTGTCTCTTGGGTGCTTCCTGCTGCCCCTGGCAGTGGGTTTGTGTTCTTTTGAGGCATTTTTGTGGAACCAGGGTGCCTAAAGGACATGGGCACTGTGTATCAGCAGAAAGACAAAATGAACTAGGTAAGTAATGGTGACAGTGTCCATAAGCCATCTGTCTTACACAATCTCCAGCAAGATTTGATGGTATTAAGTAGACCAATCTCCAAAACAAGCAGCACAAGACTGAGGGTGAACAATGCAGAAATAAGAAATTGCTCACAGACTTGTGCTGAAGGGAGGAAAGGCAGCGTGATGGAACACCTGAAGCAGCAGTAGTATCAATAATAGTGGTTGGATTGATATGTTTTTTCTGTGCTGTGTGATTGAAGCCAGTTCTCTGAATATTCATGAGGAACAGGTTTCAGTCTGTGCAAAAGCTTTTTTTTTGTGTGTTTTTGTCTTCGTGGGCTCTGTGAAGACTCAAAGACATCGAAGTATAAGCCTAGAATTTTTAATGTTGTGTGGAACTTTCACCAACTGTGTAGCTGAATGAAACAATTCATCAGACAGTAGTTTTCCAACCAGAGATTGCATTTCTTTCAGCAAATCAACACTATTAAGTCACAAGGCCTCTCTGTTGCCAAGGAATTCAGAAAACAGTCCGTGGCAGTGCCCACAGCACTTGGAGCAGCCTGATTTGAAGTTCTGCTTGTCAGCTGCACTTCCATCCCAGAGGACAGAGAATCCTCCTTTGAATCTCTAGGACATAAGGCTGACTATCAGGCTTCCTTTTGCTAATGAGCTCATATCAACAGCCAGCCAAGAGTTTGGTTGCTAAAGAGAAGTTTGGTTTCTAGCAGTAAAGGAGCTCAGGCACTAATCCAGCTGCTGAGGGCATTCCAGTACTTGGTGTCTTTGTCTGAATCACAGAATCATTGCCTGCTTTGGGTTGGGAGGCACCTCTGGAGATGATCCAGTCCAGTCTCCAAGAAGAACGAGATCCTCCCAACGTGGTTTTTAAAAGAAAGATGAGGAAGGTGGGAAGGGAAAGGAATGCAGGATGGATGGGAACGTCAGTCAAAGAGCAGTGATCACAGCTCAAAGATAAACAGCATTAATAACAAAAACAAATACATATGCCAACTGCTGCCCATGTGGCCTGATTCAGCACTTTGTATTTAGTTATATTTACTCCATTTTTACAGAGCTTGAAACTGTATGGAAAGTACATCCCAACATTAAAACTTTTAGTAAGAATGTTGCTAATTAAGTATTTTCCAGTAGCTCTCTTGATGAACACATAAGGTCTTCAGTCAAATGAAAATCTGAATTGACACCTTCCAAACATCTGCTGTATCCCAGGATTGCATTTATGTGTGATCTATGAAGTGTTTGTCAAAGGACGTGTAAAGCTTTATCAATGCAATAGAGAGCATAGCACATTCTCTTCTATAAAAATTACTATTTTTTTGAAGTAGAATCATTAAGATTCTACTTCAAAACTAGTCTCTTCTAGTTTCAGTCTCTGAAAGCACTAATCTAATTTCAAGAGGATTTAAAAGTGATGTCTCTTTAATACAAAAGCATTCTTAATGATCTCTTATTACTTCTAGAATAACAAAGGGGTTATTAACCACCACACTAGATATGGAAATTGATGAGGAAAGCTACCTAGAATTACAGATCAGATTTACAAATAACTGCATTTTCACCTTAAAATGTAATGTTCAATGACATTGCACATAAGTACATTTAGAGATCCTAAGACATAACGAATAAAATTAAGTGTACAACCAGATTGACAAAATTATTTAAAAATATATGGTTGTTGGTTATCTTGAAAATTATATGATGTTTTTCATTTACTTTTAACTGCTGATGGATTTGCAGACCCCTACAATTCAAACCCCTCTGCCTCAGTTCCTTTGGCAGTGCAGTGGTAACAGGATGGAACTCCTCTGCCACCTCCAAACCCCTCTAATATTGTTTTATAGACAATAAAACCAGTGCAGGTATTTAATATGCAACAGAAGAAGCTTGAGTAAGGCCTCATTTCTTGACAACTGCTCATTCAGATGTGGACAAGAACATTTATCCATGAGGAAGGTCATGGCATCAAGTCGTGGCTGAATGCTTTTAATGTCGCACAGGAAAGAACACACAAGAAAATCTCAAATCCAGACAAAGAATTTAAGAAGTCATGGTTAATACCAAAGAGAACATAAAAAAAAGTTCTGGAACCATCCAAAAAGCAAACAGCTTCCCCAAGGAGTGGAAGATGTCAAGGCAATAGGGCATGAACAGCTGTGGGTCGGTGGGTGCTCTGCTTGGGCTGCCAGTCTGAGATGGTGACACTGCTTTCTGTCCCCAAGACAACAGCTTTGGAGTGACCAGCACCTACTCAGGGCACTGTACTGCGCCACAGAGGACACTCAAAGCAAAAAGAATCAGAATGAAGTCAATTAAAATAAACAAATTAACAAATATGGAGAGCAGGACATAAATGATGGGTAGATTTAGTGCACTGCTGCTGTAACAGGTGAGCTGATCATGGCTACGTGGTTGTTCCCTGCCTTCAGAGCAGCTGGTTACTAAGATTAATGATTTATATATTCAAAAGGGTGCTGATTCCTCTGGACTTGTTGGCTGGAAATGCTGTAGAAAGCATGATACCCATATAATTTAGCTTCCTCCCCAAAACTAAAATAGATACGAGCACAACATTCAGCTGTCAAGCATTTCAAAAAGATTACTAATTCAGTTTGAACTTAATCTGCTGAAAGAAAGTACTTTAATAAATGTATTTCAGTTCTAAGGAGAAAAGTATGAGTTGTGTGAGAGAGAAAAGTTGTGTGCCACTGCCACTCCCCCTTTCAGCAACAGGAATGGGCTGTACTTATTTAAAAGGACAATTTGACTGGGGATCTTTGTGCTGCTGTTAAAATAGAAAAAATACCAGCAAAAACATGCTGTTACACAAACCAGTGAGGAATCAAAACATATCCCAGAGTGCAACTCATCAGTGTTGTCTAACTGCATTATCACAGAATCGTAGAATATCTTGAGTTGGAATGTGGAATTATAGAATACCTCGAGTTTGGAATCCAAACAGTGTATCTTTTAACTCAATATATGGAAACTATAGAAGAAAACTACAAAGAAATTATCTATCTAGAAATAGAACTTTATTACTCTAACTATTCAGAAGGGTTGCATTTGAAAAATTAATTATATCTGATGAAGTATTAGTGACACACCTCACTAACGAAAAGCAGCACTCTTGACATAGGCTGCTACTTAAAATATTATGATCAAAGTGAACTCCTACAAAAAGAACAATATTTAGCAAAAAGGAATCCTAGAAAGCTTTTTACTCTGAAGATAATTTGGGTAATCTTACCCAGAAATAAAAGGTCTGTTTTGTCAGATCAAATTTGTACAGTCAGGTTTTTAAACCAGTAACTATGCAGAATATGAATAAATTTACAGTTTGGAAAAAAACTAAAAGATTTCTTTTGCTTTTTCATTCTTTCTCAGGTTCTGTGTTATCCCAATGCTCCAGGCAGTTGTAAGTTTTGGTAATGGTCAACAGACTAACAGGTTCTTTGCCTGAACTACTGGAACTAGTTTAAAACTTCCTAATATCTCACTAGACATATTTTTCTGTAGCTTAGGGGGTTATTCTAGACAAGCTTTAATACACAGACCATTGTTCTATTTGTCTTTTCTACTTCTTACATAATTTTTCTGCTGACCAATCTTATGGCCAGTGCTTAGCTCCAATCACAGTTCTGCTGTCTCTGAGGCCTGCCTTTTGCAGCTTTCCCAAAACCCTCTGACTTTATGGATTCCCACAAATCCCTCTTGAATTTTTACCTATGCATCCAATATTGGCCAATATCTATACATCCAATATTGGCCTGGCTAATCTCAAAGGGAGAGCTCTGATGAAACAAAGATCCCAAAAACGCTTCACAAACCCAAAATGCTTTAGGTTAGGAGAAAGTAGCACCCAATATTGGCCTGGTTAATCACAATGGAAGAACAGAGATCCCAAAAATGCTTCACAACCCCAAAATACTTTAGGTTAGGAGAAAGCAGCACCCAGTATTGGCCTGCTTAATCTCAAAGGAAGAGTTCTGATAAAAAAGATCCCAAAACGCTTCACAAAACCAAAACGCTTCACAAACCCAAAATGCTTTAGGTTAGGAGAAAGCAGCATTCAATATTGGCCTGCTTAATCTCAAAGGAAGAGCTCTGGTGAAACAAAGATCCCAAAATGCTTCACAAACCCAAAATGCCTTCTTTAGGTTAGGAGAAAGCAGCATTCAATATTGGCCTGCTTAATCTCAAAGGAAGAGCTCTGGTGAAACAAAGATCCCAAAATGCTTCACAAACCCAAAATGCCTTCTTTAGGTTAGGAGAAAGCAGCATTCAATATTGGCCTGCTTAATCTCAAAGGAAGAGCTCTGGTGAAACAAAGATCCCAAAACCGCTTCACAAACCCAAAATGCTTTAGGTTAGGAGAAAGCAGCATCCAATATTGGCCTGGTTAATCTCCAAGGAAGAGCTCTGGTAAAACAAAGATCACAAAAATGCTTCACAAACCCAAAATGCTTTAGATTAGGAGAAAGCAGCACCCAATATTGGCCTGGTTAATCACAATGGAAGAACAGAGATCCCAAAAACGCTTCACAACCCCAAAATACTTTAGGTTAGGAGAAAGCAGCACCCAGTATTGGCCTGGTTAATCTCAAAGGAAGAACTCTGATGAAACAGAGATCCCAAAACACACAAACCCAAAAAGATCCCAAAACACACATACCCAAAATGCTTTAGATTAGGAGAAAGCAGCATTCAATATTGGCCTGCTTAATCTCAAAGGAAGAGTTCTGATAAAAAAGATCCCAAAACGCTTCACAAAACCAAAACGCTTCACAAACCCAAAATGCTTTAGGTTAGGAGAAAGCAGCATCCAATATTGGCCTGGTTAATCTCAAAGGAAGAACTCTGATAAAAAAGATCCCAAAATGCTTCACAAACCCAAAATGCTTTCTTTAGGTTAGGAGAAAGCAGCATCCAATATTGGCCTGGTTAATCACAATGGAAGAACAGAGATCCCAAAAATGCTTCACAACCCCAAAATACTTTAGGTTAGGAGAAAGCAGCACCCAATATTGGCCTGGTTAATCTCAAAGGAAGAACTCTGATAAAAAAGATCCCAAAAATGCTTCACAAACCCAAAATGCTTTCTTTAGGTTAGGAGAAAGCAGCATCCAATATTGGCTTGGTTAATCTCAAAGGAAGAACTCTGATAAAAAGATCCCAAGATGCTTCACAAACCCAAAATGCTTTCTTTAGGTTAGGAGAAAGCAGCATTCAATATTGGCCTGGTAAATCTCAAAGGAAGAGCAAAGATCCCAAAAACGCTTCACAAACCCAAAATGCTTTCTTTAGGTTAGGAGAAAGCAGCGGCCGCGCACCCGCAAACAAGGAAGTCTAGGGGAAAAAAATAAAATAAAAAAAATCTCTGCCTATACATGCTCTGCAAAAAAAAAAAAAAAAAGTCTCCTGACACAAATAAAAGGATCCTCCCCAACATATGGAGGAGCTGCTCTGCCCTTGCGGGGATGGTCTGTAGCTATGTTCACCTCGGGCACGCCAAGGAGAGGTGAGTTGTCAAATGCAATTTCCATCAGGGGCTGCCTTGGTTGAGGCACAGGAGCTGGATGCAAAGATGATAGATAGTTTATCCCAGCCCCAAACTGCCGCCTGGGAAATCTTGCACGCAAACCAAGAGGAGCTCAGGCATTATTAGTGTCAAGGAGGTGCACACGGGCAAAATTTGGTTGGCAGCCAGGCAGGATGAATCAAGGCGAAAAAGTGACCAATTGCATGTTCAAAATGGAAATGGATAGGCATGTTGTAGTTTGGAAGGGTTTTAAACACTAGGAAAAAAGTCATGCATTATTAATTATTCAGGAATAAATATTTAAAAAGTCTGGCTCTGTGGAGAAAGACAATTTTTAAGTCAATGTAAATTACATGTATAGTGTCCTAATTTTTAGGCTTCTTTATCCCAGAAGCTTCACTATGACAGTTCAGAGGACTTCTTATTATATAACTATAAAATACTCCCGTTCAGTGCATTGCAGATTAAAAAATTATCTACAAAATAACCATTTTAAAAACAAATAAATGGTGTATCAGTTTTTAAAAATTATTTGTAAACACAGCAACCACTTGTGCCCCTCACAATGCTCATATTTATCACCTTCACCTTTTCAAAGTTACCTAAATATTTAATGAACTAAACAGCGGAATCCACCTGTGTGAGCAATCACAATCCTTGGTTCTCTAAATAAATAGCAAAAAATTGCTAAAAGAGAATGTCCTCAAGTTTCATTGCCTGAAGTGATACGCTCTGACAAATCTAACAGCTCTTTCTGTGTCATTCCTAATGCACTTGTCACTCAGTATTATCCATCCTCATTAATGACAATGGGAAAGTTTATCTTGGGAACACATTTTAAATCATCCACTCTTTACAATGGGACCATGAAATCTCTTACAAAACATGAGGCGGGAACTACTCTGACAACAAAACCCCTTCCTGGCAGCTTTACTCTTAATTCCTGTTCAAGGAATAATGTGTTTATCACACAACCACACCGAACAATATATTAGATGAAACTTGAAACAAGAATAGCTGCTTTGATTTTTCAAGATGGAAAGCGATTTTCCAATATATATATATTTTTTTTTTTTAATGTTGGGAACATTAAATCTTTCAGGGATGTAATTTTGGATGGAACCATACTTCCTCTTAGAAAAAAACAAAACCCTGATAAAATAGTTTGAATATTAATAATGTGATACTGCTCACAACAAAAATTGTCATTAAGGGATTATTCCTGGCTTTGCACAAATTCTGCTTTACTTACAGATATTTTTACCAGAAGTCTAGATTATGTGTATAAAATCACCCCAGTTAGGCATAATTTCCAGCAGTAATATTCTGTTTTGATTATGAGTTCTGAAAACTGATATGCCCGTATGTCAGTGCTATGCAACAGGTGGATTGCAACTTTATTTTGGATGCCCTAATGTAAAAACTACAATATTCATTGCTTCTCATTTCATCATCTCACTTGTAACACCATCACCAACCTTCCATAAAAGCAGCAGTTAACAGAAGTTACTTTCAAATGCATCTGACCACAATAAATGCTGATTTTTTGGATCAATTTGTACAGCAACAACAGAATTTCGGGATGAAAACCCGAGAAACAAAAATTAATGAAAATCAAAGAAGCTGCAAGGAAGTATTCCAGTTATTCCTACTTGTGATAGCACAGAAAACTGCACTGGATGTGCAGGATAAAACTGCCCTAAAGGATGCAAATACACATCAGGGTGTGGATGAACAAAAATGGAGAAGCAGAAGCAGTAAAGACCATGGTACAAATAGAATTTTAGTTCAGCCAGAGGAAAAAGTGCTTCTTATATGAGATTATAAGTAATCCACTGACAAAATCCTTTCACTGCAATGTTTCTACAATAGGGCCTTGCTCTACTAACACAGTAAAAATTCTCCTTTGTAGATTTAAGGGTGTTTCAGTAGCCCAAATCTAATTTTCATGTCCTTTTCAAAGTCAAAATGCCCTTTTCAGATCAATAAAAAATAATCAGAGATGCATTTCCACCTTAAAACTGTCTTTTACATAACATGACTGTGGCCTTGAAAGTTTCTGAAGTAGCCCAAATTTTTGTAGGATGGCCAGAACACAAAATAGCCAGTTCTTCTTTCCTTGTTTCCACAGGTTTTCAAAAATCATAACAGAATAAGCCTGAAATGTTCAGGTTATTGCTGAAGATTTTAGCAGGCAGTAGTGACTTGTCTTATTCTGCAAAAACTCACTTTATTAATAGAAAATACAGAAATAATGTGGCTTCCCATTTAACTGATGAGACATGAAACACCTCACCAGTAATTTCTTATCAAAATATAAAGGAAATCTAAAAAGAATAAAACTTAAGCAGGACAGTAGTAAATAGCTATTTAAAAGTGGCTACTTTAATGATACAAATACAAAAATTAAGGTAATGCTTTCAAAGATTATATTAATTTAAGAAATGCCTCTTAAACAAAATAAGAATTCCATTTAATTATTGAGCTCTTCAAAGCATCAGGAATCTCCTTTTAGTTACTTACTGAAATATCTGCACACATTCAATATTTATGCTGTCTTTCCCTCTATCCATTTTTAAACAGAATTAAAGGAGTAGCTAAAACTCTGCCAATAAAATGACAGGAAGGCTATTTTTAGTCTAGATGATGTAGACCAAGCATAAACAGCCCATGGCAATGCTACTATTGAGGATCAGATCCAAATACAAGTACCAGATTTCCTCCCTATTTGGTTTTTTTGTTTTAACAAGAATTACAAATTACATACTGGTCTGTATCTCTTAATAAATACTCATCCTAGAAGGAGAACCATTTTCCCCTTCATTAAAGCAAGAAAAGAAGCTGATGTGACTCCTGCCATGCTACTCTCTGGTAGAAAAAGTGCATTTGAGGCAGTAGAGGGAACATGTAACCTGCCCAGAATCACAAAGCCTTACACCAAAAGGTGAGAAGTGTTGATTACCAAGTTTACCAGGGGTTTTAGATTGCAGACCTGAGAGATCTCCATCTCCAGAGACTGCAGGGTTTATCAATCAAGCAAATTGTGACTAAATCCCCAATAAATCCATGAGAGAAGAGACGAAACCAATGGATAACTGCACATAATGGAGAAACAGAAAGAAAATGCTGCTCAGCTGTAACATCTGACAGAGGCCAGGGATGTGTTCATCCTGCACATCACACCCTGGGTACCCAGGCTGGGGTTACAGCCATGAGCAGGCCATGGTCTGGACCATCCTTGGTCTGCTCTGGTTCATCCACTCGTGTGTTGGCTCACAGATGAAAGCAGCTAAGGGGGAATGCCTAACCCCTGAGCTATCCTGGGACAGCAACCCTCAACTGAGAACTCTCCCAGGCCCAAGTATCTGCAAACTGCACAGAATCACAGAATTCCCAGAATGACCAGGTTGGAAGAGTCCTTCAACATCATCCAGTCCAACCCATCCCCAACACCTCAACGAAACCAGGCTTTGTTAAACACACCCAGGGATGGGGACTCCAACACCTCCTCAGCAATTCCCAAAATCCCCAGAATTCACAGAATGACCAGGTTGGAAGAGACCTTCGAGATCATCCAGTCCAACCCATCCCCAACACCCCAACTAAACCCTGGCACCCAGTGCCACATCCAGGCTTTGTTAAACACACCCAGGGATGGGGACTCCACCACCTCCCCAGGCAGAACATTCCAGAACTCTATCACCCTTTCTGTAAAACACTTTTTCCTGATATCCAACCTGTATTTCCCTTGGTGCAGCTCTTGGTCTCGGTGTCCTAGACCAACCCCACCCGAGCACAGACACCTTTCAGGAGCTGTAGAGAGTGATAATGTCACCCCTGAGCTCCAGCTCCTCCCTGCTCCATCTGGAGATCCAGGAGCCAGCCTGGGTGAGGCACTCACTGAGCAGCTCCTCCCCAAACTCGGGCAATGTTTTGCTCACAAATATTCAAATGCCTGGCAGATATCTCAGGTGTGTCACAGAGACTTCAGAAAGCCCCTCAAAGCTCAGCTCCCATGGCCAAATCCTCAAATGTTCACATGTGGGCCACACAACCCTGTCCTTCCCACAAAAAGCGAGGTACAGCGCCTCAGCAAAGATTACTAAAGATCTCAAAACTTTAAAAATTGAGCAACCAGGTTATTTTGAGGATAGAAGGCTCTGCTCTGGATGCAGCAGAAGTGGATTTCTACTGTGCAGTACTCACATACTCCCACTGAAAAGTGGCAAACTGGTTGGTTATCTTTGCTTTCTGCTTTTACTGTTTAACACGACTCAAGCAAACACACTACCCAGAGATCACTGGTTTAATAGGAGAAAAAAAGAAAGTCCATTTAGCAACTGTTTTGTAAACATGAACTTACAACAGCAGAGTGAATTCTTGAATAAATTTTCCTATAACAGGCTTCAAACAGGAAAAAATTAGATGAAAAGCTCATAGACTGTGTTTTCATAAGCTAAAACCAGGTTTTTCAAACCTTAAATACCTGAAATGAGGCATTTAAAATAAACTATTTTCTGCAAGTGCTACCAGCTCTTTTCTGAAAGTCAAGCAGCCTATGATTGGTGTAAGTTGGCAGCCAAATTCCCTTTATTTATTTATTCATTTATGGACAGCAATAAAAAGCTTTAATTATTGTACACTATACAATTATTGCTTACTTTCTTCAGAAGGAAGGAGGAAACAGAACAGTTAATTCAGTAATATAATTCATTCTGAAGGGGAATAATATGGTGTCAATGTTAAGCTGGCCAGAAACACCACTTTAACTGCAATAAATAATGTTTTCCTTCTAGGAGACAGCTTCACTTGATATTTCAAAAGCTATTGGTTTTCAACATGCAATGAGAAACTTTAAATTACATTGTGTGTGATACAGAATCCTTTGAAAACCCTATGAAATATAACTGAGAAAAACCAAATACCAAAAATATCAAAACCATGCAACTAGAACAACTGTGACAGAGAGAGCAATAAAGATAGCATGACCAAAACCTAACTTTACTTACACTTTGGTCACTGTAGTCCTCACCCCTTTTGATTATGATCATCTACTTTTTTCACAATTCTCTTGGCCAGAAATATAAGAATAAAATGTACTCTGGAATTTAGTTACAGATAATACCCCATAATTAAGCCAAAGCAAAAAGTAGTATTTGCACAATGATTTTAGAACATTTTTTTCTTCAGCTACAGTATTTTGCAGTGCATGTTTATTTTTTTCCTCCTCTCTCTTTTTGGCACTTTCATGAAGTCTTTCAGACTGAGAATAATGACTAGTTTGCTCTCAATAAAGATAGTTTAAAAACCCATGCTCCTGTATTAACAGCTCAATAAAGGGTAACATTTTTTGTGAAACAATGAAAGAAATAGATCAGAAAAAAGGTACGAAACAATTCCTGTAGAGGTGAAAAATTTAAAGAAACTATACATCTGTGGTTTCCTTACAGATTTATGTTCATCCAAAACCATTAATATTTTCAAAAGACTGGAAAAGTTAACACTTAATCTTGAATTTCCAGAGTTACAATAAAACATTGGAAAGTTAAGTGTGGTACAAATGTTTGGCAGCATTGGTCTGTTTCCCTACAAAATGCCATTTTAGCCCTTTACAAGTACTAGGCAGGGCTATCTTCCAGTTTCCTCATTCAGTGAGTACTTTGAGACACTTCCTACACCAAGATCATCATTAAAACCAGAACAAACAGCACTGAGACAAGGAGATCCAGATGGATGCACATCTTGGATGTGGAGAATCCTCCTCCTCTCATCCCCTTTACTAAGAGCCCTGAACCTCAGGGCATGGCAATGAGCTTCAGGGACGATGTACACCTGTGGGTGAGAACACGGGGCTCCCTCTCCGCTGGCATTTTCATTTTCCTGCCTTTCCAGGGATACAGAAAACCTGAGATGTGTTTTACCATGTAACACCCTCACTGGATTTGTTACTCTTTATGAAATGAGAACATGATACAAAGATAAAATAACCTAATGTTATTAAAACTTGTGATGTTTTAAAGAGCATTTAATGGAAGTGGCACTCAGTTCCTGCTGAGAACTACTACAAATATGGGGCTCAACTCTTTTTGCTTCTTAAAGACTCACCATCAATATCTTTCTAACTCATGCCCACAGGCCTTTGTCTAAAACCTAGTGAATAATATAATAGTGAATAATATAACAATGAATAATATAATCCTTTAGAGATTTGTAAAGAAAGAGTTTTTAATCCTTATCAACCAACATTTTTACAGAAGATGTCCATATTCTACCTGTCTTCCAATAGTGAGAAAATGGGAATATGTCAGCTGCTTTGCTTTTCTGGCAAATGCAGAAGTTGACCACTTATTTAGAGGCTGAACAGGCCAAACCCTTTCGTGCTGCAACACTGACCCTTAGCACAGATCCTGAGAATGAGCAGCCCATTACAACATGCACAAGTGACCTTCCAGAGCATTAATGACTCTGTGCTGCACGTTCTTCCCTTGCAGCAGCACGTGGCACAAATATTTCCAAACAGCAGAATTATTTGTTTAAGTAAGTTCTGCTAAATGGGCTCTGTTTGCTAACAAGAAACTGCACTTGCACTGTATTACAAGGGTTACAGTTTTGAAAAAACAATGGAATTCTCACATTACAGTGTTATACAACCTACAAAACAAAATTAATAGTTAAATGAATTTCAGGATATTACAAATCTTCCTATGAAACCTAAAAGTTAACAATATCTTCCTGTATTTGCCTACAAACAAATAATTCATAATTTAATTTACATTAATAAGCAGTATACAAGAAAGTGATATTTTCAAATTAAATTCTTCCTCATGTGCACAGGATATGTGTTCTGAAATTCCATATACTGTATTAAACTGATCACTTGATTTCAGTCCAGTGTGCCATTAAGATTCAGAGAGCTTTTCTTTTCAAATAGGAGCTCTCCAAGTATTGTTTCACCTCAAGTTATTGTAATTTAAAAATACTCTCCCAAAACTTTAACTAAATTGTACTGTCACAATTTAAAACACGTATATTTATTCAAAATTGTTTGAAAGAATGTAATACATTTTTGACAGGCAGTCTTTTACAATATTGAAATCAAATCCTTGATTTCATCAAACCCTTCATATTCTGTGCCTTATTCCTGGAAGGCTCATGCCAAAATGATTTAGTTTGATTTTCTTTAACAATGGTAGGTTGGCTTGACAGCATCTGACAAAACAATTCAGTGAAGTACACCATACCAGGTAAAGAGAACCTGAACTGGCTACTAGGTGAAATAATGCAAAATGGAGCTTGGTATTATGACAGAATTAGTTTTGCATGAGAACCTTTTTTTTTTTTTTTTTTTTTTTTTGGTATTATTAAGTTTAGATTAAGAAAACGTTATGGTATTATAATTATTGTCTTTTGTACTATTTTTAAATAACCCAGTGGTGAATATGATGGGGAAAATGGACAGGAAAAATCAATGCAAAAAGCCTGGTTTTGCTGGTATAAATTCCAGTTGAATTTTATTCCAGTGTTTTGCCTCTCTCTGTTGGAAATTTTAGTTTCATGTGCAGAGTTCCCTGCACTGGAGCCCCCAGCTGGAGAGAACACCCAGCACAGAGCTTGCCAGGGATGATGCAGCTGCTCAAGGTACCCCATGCAAGCCCCAGGGGTGGCTGTGCTCTCAAACACATGGGGGTGAGAGAATTGAAGAAATACACTTTCTGTAACACTTTGGGAAAGTTCTGTCTCGTCCCTGAACCAGGAGAACCAGGGAAGTTTCATCCCTGCCCCAGGCAGACACAAGTTCTGGCTTGGTAAAAGAAGGTTTATTTTGATAACATAAGGCCCTAACTGAGGGTCAAGTCTTGTCTCACTGTCTGTTTTGCCAATCTCAAAATGCAGAGTAGTTTTTTCTATATTTCAAGGTGTATAGATCAGTATGGTAACATGTATGTTGTAGCATATATTAGCTTATTTTCCTTGTTTTACTGAATGGTTGCTGTAGAACTGCCAGTTTACCTAAATTTATAATTAACCAGTGTTTTGCCTTTTGTCAGCTCCCAGGTTCACTTATTCCTTTTGTTAACAGTGGCCAAAAATAGCTCATAAATTCAACTGCATTTACTTACAAATTACTCAACTTTAGAAACATCTGAGGAATATAATTAAGACTATATTGTCTTCAGCCATTAATGAAGACTGCCTCAAATTCTCTTGGAAGGAGCTAAAAGAAGTGATGCTCTCACTGCCATTTTCTAGTTCTCACTTCGACTCAGAGGTTGGTATGGCATGGATTTTAAATCTATACTGATTTAATAGATACTGTATTTTAAATATCTACTGGCCCCACATGTGCTGCTGACAGGGTTGGCTTGTTCCTCCAGAAGAAATAGCCTAAGCCTCCGTTTCTATACCTGCTCCTGATGAAAAATGACTCAGGGGATGTTTGCAGGAGCACAGTTCTGGCACTCAGTGATGCTGCCAGCTCCTGAGCCCCTCAGGACCAAACCTGTGCTGTGGTTTTACTGCAGACATCAGCTCTGACTTGTCTCTACCCACCTGTTTGGGTAAATAACCCCTGACACTGGCCACTTGCACCTCCCTTTACAAATAAGAAGTTTACCACAGTGTAGTCTGTCTAAGACAAGCAATGAAAAGAGAGACACTGAAAGCAAGACAAAAAAAGTCAGAAATGCAGAGATTTCAGATGGAGGCTGCCTAAGCCACAGTTCCTGTTTTAAATGGCCAAAATCACCGCCTCAAAGAGCTTGAAGTCATCTTTCAAATACCAGTGCTGGACACACAACAGACACAAGGAATACCTGGAGCTGCAATTACTTCTTATTTTGGCCATCATTAATTTTCCCACAGTCTTTTACTGCCAGACGAAGACAGGACATTCATTATTTGAGTGTCTTTGGAATAATTTGTTTATTTTTAATTCTGTATAGGCTCAGCTGCTGGTTTTGGTGGTTATGTTTCCTTCCAAAGAGTTAACCTTTTACTCTGGCAATTAGCATGGGGAAAATGAAATCCAGAGTGCTCCACAGTGCCATCCTGCATCTGCCCTGCTCTGAGAAACCAGCCACAGGACTCCTCTAATTTCTTCCCCTCTCCTGTTAGGAAACACATCTCAGAAAAGATCCTGAATCTGTACATTAAGCTCTAGAAACTTGTTTTTTGCTGCATGGCTATTCTTTAAATCATATATGACATTTGGCTTCAAGCTGAGCTGGTTTCTAAAGAATTTACTGTGGGCTGCACAGGTGGTGTAGCCATTTAAAAGAAAATATTGGCTGCTGTGACTTGAGTTTTGATTAAAAAAATGTATTTGCACAACAACTATTTATTGGACAAACTCTAATATAAAAAAATTCTAGGAAAAAAGCTTCATCTCTATACTCCTAATAATTGACAGTAACTTGAAGACTTATAAATTAAGCAAAACTAGGGAATTAAAAAAAACCACCCTCACATACTTTGCTATTTGCAAGCATTGATCTGAATGTATCAGGGGTTTTAACTTGAAATAGATAATTTCAGAGGTCTGTGTTGTCCAGACAATAACAAAGGGAGTTAATCAAATATGAATCTTCTCCAACTGTCTTGTCAAACCAGGTAATGATGTCCTGCCAGCCAAACTCAGAGCGAACATGTGAAACAAATACAAAAGTAAACAGGCCCTAAGCTGCCCAAGGGAAAGTCAGCAAGATGGCAATTTCAATCATTTGGAATAATACTAAAGCAGCCTTAGGCTCTTCTCAGAATGGAAACATGTCACTGTTACTGCAATATTTGAACAAATCAGACTGCAAAAGAAAGGAACACTTATGTAATCACAGCAGTGGAGCAGCGCTTCACTTGATGGTGAGGTGGAAAATAATTAAGGGAAAATGTTCTTTTGGAGAGTAATTATAAATCTACCCAAATAACAGAGATAAACAATCTTCCCATAGAAATTTGGGGCAGCGAAAAAACCAAATTTAAGCAGAGATTTCTTAAGTCTTGACACAGGAGGCTTTGGAACGACAAAGATAAAGTTCTGCCAAATAAAACTATGAATGCAATGGTCCTACAAAATTTCTCCAATGCTGATAAAAGTTACACTCAGAGCTACAAAGCAAGCAAAAAAGCACTTCAAGAACAGCTCCGCTGAACGGCCGCACTAAGACGAACGGGTTGTCATATCATTTAACTGAGAAATCAAAAAATATTTCAAATATTTGGGGAACTTACCTAATCAGTAAACGTTCAGTATGTGTCTAGTCATGTAGCCATCTTTTAGTCAATCATCAGAAAATCAAAGGCAAATTGGCATGACTCAACCCAAACTTTAATACCGCATGATTGTGTCGTGTAAGCTTGTTTTGTGCGAGGGCTGCTGTGGTTTTAGCAGGGAGATTAACGACCGGACCTAAGCTGGCCTCCAAACCTTGCCCTGCTGATGCCTCAAGCCCTTTGAAGTCTGACCATCATACCTGGCAAAACAACAGTGGGAACTAGGCTGGTGTCAGATCTAATCAAGTTTCCTGCCTCAGCATAGCTAACTATGGGGTACACTAATTGGCCCAATTGCGGATTATACCTTTTGCTACAGATTCGAGACAATAATTTAGTCAAATGATGGTTTTTATCTCCTTCTAATTAAGATTCCAAAGTGGGAAGAAATAGGATTAGACAGGCTAACTTCAAAATTGTGTCCTTTAAAGTGGCATGCACATAAGATAGATCTCTGATAATACTGCATATAAGAGAATATTGCTAGTAACTAATGTGTGAAGATTTGGGAAAGCTTGAAATAGCTACTGCACCTTTTAGATAAACATGGAAGTTTTCCTGGAAGGTTCCTCTTCATCATTTATAAATGGACAATGAGCACTCATAAATATTCATTAAAAAAACCATTTTCATCCTGAATTTTAAAATAAAATCTCTTTGGAAAACATTTCAATCCATCTTATTTTGATGAAGAAGACACAAGGAAGACTGAAACAGTTAAAAGATTCCACAGGCTATAAAGAGGCGGAGTTCCTCCCCCAAAAGTGCAATCTAATAAAATAGATTTGACATTCAAGGTTTTCCACCTGTGAGGGCCAAACTATAAGGAGTTATTTAACTGGTGAGCAATCCAGAGATGAGTAAATCCATGTCCCATGCTCTTATTTTAAACTGTAACAAAAGAATGATCCAGTGAAGAAAACTCTTTTGGAAGAAATTTCACCATGATTCACAGGTTCTGTGTTTCCAGCTTTTCTTATGCAATTTGGTTTTAAAGCAGCATTTCAAGTAGAGGGCAATATTTTCACCCTAAATTGTGCATATAAGTATGTAGAATCTTTCCAAAAACTCTAAGGTACTCTATATACATTTTCATTTTATATTTAAGCGACACACTGAAGAAGTCCTAGCTCATTGCATTGTGTATAAGGCATATACAATGCCTGCAATGCACACTGTTGTGCTGCTTTTTGCTTCTGCCCCCAGAACCAGCACTGACTGACTGCTGACACATCACATTCTAACTGCAGAAACCCATTTTAGAAGACCTTGTTCACGTCCTTTCCTAATTCAGTTTTCCCTTGCTGCCATTTTCTTACTCCAGCCAGCCTCTCTGCTTTCCCTAACAGTATGAGGAAGAAAAACAAATGTATTATAGATTAGTGAAACTTGTACAGGAAGATCACAGTAGGACAGTGATCTAACATGTTCAAAAAGGGAGAGTTTGTGCCAGTTCAGCCTACAGAAAGCATATCTCTAACAAAACCTGAAGTTATTCAAAAGGGGCTGCAGCTGAGCAGCAAAGGCAGAAATTATACAAGTGGGTCATCTACGCATGTCTGAGGCAACAGGTTGTTTCAAGAGCTGCACTTCACTCCTGTTTCCAATGTCCCGTGGCTAATTCAATTCTTTTTACAGAGCCTCCTGCTAAGGGTTTTCTTTCCTTCCAAATTACATTACAGACTAGAATCTCAAATGTGTCTGGAAGAGAAAATTGTATTCTGAGACAGGATTCAGGGATGAGAAACCACCCAAATATCCTAATTCACAGCTATAACAAATGAGAATTTACTGTGCTGTGAAACGAGGGTGCATGCCTCTCAACACCTCTGAAAACAGAGAGAACATTTGTATTTTAAAACCAAACACAGACTACCAAGGGTTTTGTTTCTACTGTACTGCTCCAAAGCAGTTGTTCAAATGCTTTAATACCCCACAATGCCTGGTTTCACTCGCTGCATTCTCTGGAAAGTGACAAACCTTATAAAGGAATTGTCTTGGGGAAAAAAGCCCTCCTCCCTCCATGTGCTTGCCTTTAAGTGGCTTCTGAAGAGGACACCTCTAGTTGAGAAACTTCTAGCACTCACGCAGAGATGACCTGCATGAAGAACTGGCTGCCTGATTAACTATTAACTACCTCTCAATAGGATTAGATAATTAAAGACATTGATGACCATTAATTAGGAGGAGGGCACCTTAATTTGTCACTTGATAGGGCCCTTTCAATGATTTATAGGTTAGGGCTACTTGCAATTGTGAAGGGGAGGGGGCAGTGAAGAGAGAGAACCCTTAAGTTACCTTATCAAGTGGCCAGCTAAAAAGGGCAGAGGGTCAAATAAGGGCCAAAGTGGTCACTTAAGGGTGAAGTCCCAAACACCAAAGCAGTGCCAAGCCACATTGACCAGCATTTGGTGATGGAGTAAAAAATATGCTAATTTATTGGTGGCAATTCTCCTTTTTTATGGTTTCAAGCAGTTAAGACAAGTGGCCTGCTTAAGAGCTTTTCATTTGAAAAGAGATTAAACAAAATGGTTTGTCAGGGATGCTTGGCTGTTTTATGTCTTTGTTAAAAAAAACCAAAAAACAAAAAACAAAAAAAAAAAACTTGCCCAGACTGTACCAATGACTATTGCATCACCCTGAAAGCCATCTTCCATCTCTAAGCATTACTTGGCTAATAAATACATCAGCTCTAATTGCTTAATAGTGCTATGTTCATTTGCTCTTTAGCAAGATTAAAATGAAATACATCTTTTGTATAACTGCCTTCTATCAGGACTGTCTGCATAAAGGTCACAGAAAAAAGTTTAAATTTAGTAGGAAATTTACTTAAGGACATTAGTGTAAATGATACTGTGTTTAAAATGACATAAAAGAGCGAAAGGTGATTTCAGTAATGCAAAGAAAATGGTTTCTGAATACTGATAAGGACACTTATCCCCCATACCACACACAATTTTAGCCAACATTATACATTAAAATCCCTCTACTGGGGTAATAACATGTAGCTACTTTCCCACCCACTAACACAAGTAAGAGCAAGTCATTAACATTTAATTAAATATGCTCCTGACATCCTTAGAAACATGCCATGCTTTGTTATTGAAGGTTGTGGCCTACTTTCTACATACATTTTAAACCAAAATAAAGTATTTATAGCAGACCGATTCAGCGCAGCAAACGAGACATTTTTAATTAGGAGACATATTAAAGTATTTTATAAACCCCTTTCCAACAGCAAAGCCAGAACGAAATGAATTGACATCATCTGATGCATATTTTATGTATTTCAACAAAACGAAACATAAGAGATGGGATTAGCTCCACCTTTTGGGTTCTAAACAGTGAAACAACGTTTCTCTTACCTCGATGGTGAACTGCTTCCTTTTTAATCTAAAAGCAAGGTCCTTGGTGTCTGACACATCACAGATCAAGCTATTGAGCCGAGGAATCTGATGTACATGAACCAAACCTTGTGGAAAGAAAGAGTAAAGGAGCGGGGGGAAGAAAAAAAAAAAATTAAGGAAACGCTGTCATCCAGATGCATAAATTAGAGTCTTACAGCAGAATTCTGTATATTTACACACACTCATCCTCCCCTTTTTAAACTGGAGCTTACTACCAGGAGCAATGAAGCAAACGGCGCGATTATGCTCAAGTAATCAAGCAGAATAAGATAAACAGAAATCCTTGTGCGAGGAAAACTAATTGCACTTTGGTACAGGAGTACAGATGTAAAGAGCCATCTTAATACTTGTCAAAACTACAGCCCGTTTGTGTGTGATTTCCCCTTGTATTTACAGTAAGCAAATATGGCTATCACCTTGCATGCTGCCCACGGCACCACGGAGTGATCTTTATTTTATTAAATGCACCAGTAAGCAGCCAGCAAAACAAGGCTTATGGGTTACTGATAACCACTGAAGCTCTAATGAGAACTCCTTCCTTTCCTGCCCCAAAAACCACCTGAAAATAAAAAAAAAAAGGAAGTTTCTGGGGAAATCCCGGTTCAGGTGACGCTTTTTAATAATTTTTAACCCCCGTGCCACCCCAGAAAAAAGAAATTTTCCTCCTGCAGGAGGCTTCTGGAGCTGCTCAGATGTTTTTAGCAGTGCTAGGTGCACTGCAAGCTCTGCGTTCTGTCAGCTGCAAGTCAAGCTGATTTTTTCTGACAAGGACGCTGGATGGTTTTTGTGCAGCCTAATATAGTCCCTGAACAACCTGAGGGGGATTTTCTATGTCTGAAAACCAGGAAAATTCTACAGGGCTTCTCAATTACTGGCCTATATTTGCTATTCATAAAGCCAGGGTCTAAATGGAAATACTGAACATTCAGAAAAGGTACCTCACTTCAAAACGGCAGCTGTGAGAAAATCCCCAAAACATTAAACCCCTTATTTCAAATAAGGCAAGTATTTTTTCAGGCTTTTTTTTTTTTTTTTTAAGTTTCCTCAAATTGAAACACTTTAAAAAGCAGCATTTTACAGGCACTGATTACAAAAATTGTCAATAATATTAGAAAAGTGTTATTACAGTTCTAAACCTTCTATCCCTGCCTACTGTCCAGTGAATTAGAAGAACTATTTTTTAGGTTTTTGAGTACAAAATCTAATTATAACAGCAGGTTTTATACAGTACCCCAAACATTTTCATTTAGGGGTAATCTATAGAATTCTTTTGTTATTTTGTGGCTCTTCAAGGTTTTAAATTTGCAGGCAGCATAACAAAATGATTAAGGTGGATTCATTAAATAATGCAATAACGTAATCAAACTTCTCCTGAGTAATGTCAAAATCTTCCATCATCTGCAGTAAATAAATACCTTAAAATACGTTCTCAGGCAAAAAGAATCCACAAAGTTAAAACCATGAGAAACACCTCTTTTCAGACTGTCAAATTAAGGTTGTGCAAGCCTCAGAAGCTATGTATATTGGCACATAATTTGTATTAAATAGCACCAGAAATGGCTTAGCGTACATTTTTAGAGGAAACCAGGAAATAACTGCTAAACCAAACATTGTCCTAAAGGATCTCTTCAGTAATGAAAAAAGGAGGATTAAATTGACAGAATTATGTTAGCATAAACAAAGGCCATATCACGATTATACAGTTGGAAAAATAATTAGGCAAATTATTCCAGCTTTTGTTCACGGTTTCTTTTTCATTCACGTTTTTTTTTCCAGATAATGAAATGTGCACCACTTTCACAGTCAGAAAGATTTTTCTCTGATTTATTAATTACAGCTTGCATACACACAGTGGTGTCTCAACACCATCTTTGCTTTTTTCTTTTTTTCTGTGTACTCCATACATTCTGCTAGGGAAAACACTGCCACTGTCATGTGTTTACAGCAGATTTCAGATAAGCAGTTTACTTTCAGCTGAAGGTTTCCATGGAACTACAGTAATATCACAATAATAAGAGCTGTAATTTATGCACAGTGCTCTGGATTAGCTAAAACTGTTATTCGCTGCTCTCGCTGTGCACAACTTCGAATATTATTTTTAAAATTTAAATAGTTCTGCTGCAACAGCTGACAAAAACCTTTAGGAAACAAAATGCAAGATTAAGCACCATTACCCATTTTGAAGATAAAACACTTGAAAGGCTACATGACTTTTTACCAAAATCAGTTTCATATTTTACATTTCCTTAAAAGTGCAAGTGCTGTAACTTATAGCTGACAAAACAGAACCTTCTTTTTCAGCACATAATTCAGCAGTTTATTCACTAAATACATGTTTTCCCGTGTTCTCAATTTAAAACTTGGCAGATCAGAAAGTATTGATTTCATGACAAGTTCAGCTCGCTGGTCAGATGATTGCCAAGCCTGCCCTGCATGTGAATTCCCCAAAGCCTGCCTGGTGAGATGTACATCTGATTGAGCCGTGCCTCAGTAATGCAGCTTGACAACATGCAAGGAGTTGCCATGTTTCCTTTGCAGCCTTAATGCACTTTGCTGAAAATTTCCCTAACTCAAGGCCGCTTAGGCAAGGGGAAACATTTAAGGGGTCTAATTCCAAAACGAAATCAAACGCTGCTTTAGAGCGGATACCCAATTGGAGGGTGAGCTTCTAAGTGCCCCAGAAACACCCAGGGCAGACTTTTTGCCTTGCTGAAGATGGAACTCACCATGGTAATCCTTGTACAACGGATTGGTTTCTCTCTCAGAGCCAATAAATGATTCAAGACCAACCACCATATCTGACAAGTTTGTTACACGTTCCATAATTGCTTTATTCTGTAAGACATGGAAACAAAATACAAATCCTACGTGATGAAGAAGGTAATTAATGTTCACAGAGCAAGCCTTGGTCTTCTCAGTGACAAACTGTGAGGGGAAAATAGGTCATCAATACTTAGAAATTATGTTAGAAGGTTTTTTTCTTAAAAAAAAAAAAATTAAAAGACTTCAAGTATGTGTCTAAAGAAAACAAATATTTGACAAGGATAAACCATGAAAGGGCTAATTTAGCACTAAATTAACATTTCACTAAATCTTCTCAACAAGCATTTGCTCACATCAGCAATATTTACAAGCCATGTGTTAGGCTTATCTCTCATTGATTTCTGCTGTGAGTCTGATGCCCAGTTTTTATTGGGTTCTGAAAACCTTGGTTTTTAATACACTTAGGCATATCATCTCTAATATTTTGAGCAAGCAGAGCCCACACAATTATTCATTTTGGCTATCAGTGGAACATGGAAAACTCAGTGCTAATTTCTCAGCATTTTTCCCTCTAAAAGTTTCTCTCTGCACAACGTATGACTCTAAAGCTTCAATCAGCATTACCATTTCTCAATAAATCTGTGATTTGTGATTTTTTTATGTCTTGTTCTACGATGTACTGTCATTTGCCTTAAATAAGCTATTTTCCACGTGGTTTTCTTTACTCAATTTTATATAGCAGAAAGAGACATTCAAAGGTCACAACAGAGATCCTCAGAGGTAAGTCAGAAAAAATGTTCTTAAATGCTTTGATGATGTCAGTATTTAATGAGGAAAAAATAGAAACATTTCTGTGGTAAAAATCAAAATATTTCTTGAAGATAAGAAATAGTTATCTTAAAGGTACCTGGACAGCTGGTATAATACTCTTGTTTTTGGTGCTTGTAGGTGCTACATTTATAAAACCTTCAGGGGTAGCAAAACTAATCATCTCAAAATACCCATTACAATTATAAGGAATTAGCTCTGCAGCTCCAGGTTATAGTTTGGTATTTTTCATTAATTTAAAATTATTTTGCACATTTTGCACTTATTTCATAAACTATATGGCTTCTGCTTGTTCTGAAAGGTAAATTTAAATACTAATAAATTATTCCATAATAGCAATTTATCAATTAGGAGCAGAGACACTAAAACACCCCCAGACATGTTAGAATAGTCCATGCATTGTACTGACATTCAGGTTTATTAAAATGGTGATCAACGTCCCAACTGCTCCCACGAACCCACATTTCAATAACCATTATTTTCTAGCCACAGAGAAGCTTACAGAGCAGACACCAAAGGTGAAAATCTTCTGCTCCTGCCAAAGAATAAACAGAATTCTGTTTCCTGATCTCTACATGAAGTTGTGGTCTGTCTGGGACAGCCCAATCTGCTGAGGTTACCAGCCCTAAACCCACAGATCCCATGGCACCTTCACACCCCCTCCCTTCCCCACCTTCTGGGCCAGATGGCATCAAATCCTGGGGAGGGGTCTCTTTCCAAAGCCTCTTGTGCCCAGGCCAAGAGCATCCATCCCCGTGGAGTCAGGGAACTTCCATTTTACCCACAAATCTAACCATGGAGAATGATAAAGCGCTGTCATCCTACAGAATTTCCTTTCTGAGGAATAACACAAGTGATGTGAGGTAAAGGGACGCTGCCCACACACCAATCCCTACACCTTGCTACTGGATCTGCCCCTGAAATTGTAAAGCTGGCTTGCAAATCATTTCCTCTTCTAGGAAGAGAGAGGCAATATATTATATTTCAATGGAATCTTTATTCTACGGGGGCAATCACAGAAAGATGGTATAAATGTAAATCTAAGGCAGTCAGTGACCTCTGCAATCCCACAGACCAGAAATGGCCATCTTTTGTCAGCTCTTCAGGAGGCTGCTGGATGCTATTTGTGTAAGTCAGAAACAAAAAACTTTTATATAAAGAAATAAATACTGATGATTCCTGGAAAGAAAGCTAAACTCCTGATACAAAAAAAAATACCTATCCTTTGAAAAAAACATTTGCTGTCTGTTGATGTTTTTGCTTGCCAGTTTTGATAACAATGGGTCACAAAAACTGTGGAAAGAAAGGTGCTCGACCATCAGCAACATATCCCCATCACTAACAGTCCTGCAAATCATAAGAATAGCATCCTCCTATTTGGTTTTAATTCAAAATTAAGATTCAAGTGAGGCACAGCACCTCAATATTTGCCTAACATGTTGGGTTTCAGCTCTTCCTCTGAAAGGGTTTGCTTTCTTAAATGGTGCTCTCTTTGCCCACGCTGATTTTGTTTCTGTTTTTCAAGTGTGTCAAAATATTCCCCTGGCTTAATGCAGTGTATCTTGGGAAATATTTTGCACAGTGAATGGCCACACCAAAGAGACATTTGCTTATGTGGCATTGTTGCCATAGATCTGTATCTATCATGTATTTTCTAGTTTGCAGCGTTCAGCACATTAATGCCCAATCAAAGCTGACGTCAGCACACAGATAGTTGTGATGTATGGCACACTGACATAAACACACAAATCATGTTGCCCCATCTGGGCTGGAAAATTTAACAGAGCTCCAGATCTTCCTCCAGCCCCATACAAATATACCTCCTGCTTCTGGCATAAACTTGGCAGCTCTGGAGGGGAGCCAGGACATGGTTAGGAGGGAAGCCAGGAATGGTGAGATTCAGGGAAAGAGTTTGTTGGCAGCTAGAAGAGGCATTGTTTTAAATTATACTAAAAATGAAAAAAAACCAAACCCAAAACAACCCAAAAAGCCAGTCTTGGAAAGTTTTCAGTCTTGCTAGATGCGCCACAGTTTTTATAAATTAGTTAGTTCAGCCAAAATATAATTATTCTAACAACATGGTAGCAATCCTGTTGTGCAGGCTGGGCTGGGCATCCATTCTATATCTTACTTTGTGCTACTGTTTGAGACAGACATTTTCTTTTAAGTGCAAACTTGCAATATTTGGGTTCAACCAAAGTGTACTTTCAAAACATGTCAAGAAAATCCACGTAGCGAGCTGGCTCTGAAAATGGGAACTGCACACGTGTTTAGGCAGCTTTGGGCAAGGGCAATTATGGAAAAAGATTGCTTTGTCTTACTAATTTATTTTCAGAAGGTGCATAGCTTTGAGTAATTATTTGTGCAATAATTTGAGTAATTGTTTTATGTATTGTTTAAAAATATTTATTTACAACAAAAGCTGTTTAAAATGCACCGTGTTCTGTGTTTGAGTACAAAGCATGGGACTCCACCAGCACAGCCTGTATGCTCAAACTTACACACTGAAATTAATATTGAGTGTTTCTACTGGATTGAGTTCTCAATGCACCACAATTTTATCATTACTACTATTAATCAAACCAACCTTGGTTCATCTGGATTCTGTATTAGGGGAAAAATCTGTCTTTTCCCCTCTGCTCTAATTTCTAGCTCTCCTCTGATTTCCTGTCAAAATTTTTCCAACAACCAAAATCCGCCCTCTCATTTTGCCAGTTTCTAAAAAATTTAAAAACCTTACAACATTTATCTAATGAAAATATTTAAATCCTCAGTGCTTGCACTGCATAAGTAAACAAAAGTCAGGGAGTGGAAATTTTTCTTAGGACAGCCTGAACTTTTCTACATAGTACATATAAACAATCTCAAAATTTAAAAGGAAAATAAGACACTCATGTTAAAGATCTACAATGAGATTACCACCTATAAAAATACATTAATTACCACCAATATAAATACTTGAATTACATGGACTTTTTGCATATATTTACATTTTAATTCTGATTAGTACATGAACATAATTTTAATATGGCCTTACATCCTGCATTGAAAATAAGGGATTTTAAGAGCACATCTCTTTTCAGAGAGACATTAGGCCTGTATTTTGGTAGAGGGCTACTTCTGTATCTTTACATTCTGGTAATATAATCCCCTCACTGGTTTTATTTTAAATCATTTAATTAAGAATTAATACATTGAATCCTACTTCAATTTCATCACCCAAAACACTACTTACAAATATTGTTTGTACTGGGACAAAACCTAGTTTAAGTGTTTTGTATGACAGCAAAGAGGAATTCAGATACTTCTCCCAAGCCCAGGTAAAATTTTAATTGGAGGCAACAATCTCTGTTGTTACCAACAGGTGAATCCAGAAATCCTGACACTTCATTTGAAAGAAGGTCTCAATAATAAACACCAAACAAGTTCATGCCAAATAATATGAATCTTGTGAAATTAAAGCAAATTTTGGTGTGTGAAGTTTCAAGAAAAGCTAAAATTTTTTTTTTAATTCTGTTACATTCAGTCATAAAACTGAAGTAGGCTTAGCACCATAATGGAGACAGCCACACTGAACTAAAAAGAAATAGTGGTTGGATATATAAGAAATGAAATAATCCTTGATATTTTTGAGATTATATCACACAGTGATGAGGTAATGACTTCACAATACACAAATATTTACCACTTGTCATTACTACTTCATCTCCAAAAGATTTTACATTATAAAATAAAATTATTAAGAAACATGGCTTAAATATTTATGACTATTTGTTAATAATTACTTCTCAAGAAAAATTTAGAATTACTCATACATCTTCTTTTGGTAAAAGAAGGTAGGTAATGGCCACTTGTATATTAGTTTTATAGAGAGATCCAGTTTGTGCACTTATTATGATTATTATTCACAAATAATAATAGGATAACAGCAGGATTCAATGTATTAATGTATTATTATTATTCACAAATCCCCAAAACAAATGATTAACAACTACTCTGCCAAAAAGTGTTATTTGATAATTAATAAAGACTGTAAAGTATAAAATTCTACACATCCTCCAACTCCAAAGTGATTAGGTGCGTTTGCACACAGTAAATTTCCTAACTGAATGTTGAATTTTGGATCTAAAATGAATGTACACTCAGGCCATGGGAATATAAAATGACCATTAACAAATTTTGGTGTGCAGATCTGTACCAATCTCACAAAAAACCTGAACACAAGTGCCATGTCTTTGCTGGAAGACTCAAGAAACAAACTTAGAGGAATTGCTACAAAGTACAATGCCTTCAGTGATCAGAAATCCACACCTGGATTTACCTTTGAACAACCTTACTGACTATAATAAAACTTAGGTACAATATCCTGTATGGATGAAACAAGAGAAACACTGATTTGGGTTGACTTGTTTATAGGTAAAATAACTTTACTGTATAATATAGTAATTCTATAATCTATCTACCTTATATATCTACATATCTATATATAAAAATATAAATAAAATGTATATATTATTATATATAGTAATAGATAATATAAAATTATAATATATACATTGTTATTATATATTATATAATATATTACTATATATTACTATATATAGTTATATATTATTATATAATATATTGTAATATGTATATCATATATTAATATATTATATTGTCATAGCTGAACAACATAGCTAGTTACATTAGCTAATTTAAAGTAGTAAAGAATATCTTTGAAAATTTTTATACAAGTTGCAGAAGCAAAGAAAGGACAAAGAGTGAAGACAAGAGCAGGCAATTAGATGCAACACACTCATAAAAATGGGAAGAGAGTAACAAAGCATCTGCTGGTCAATATGTTACACAACAAATTAATTCCAGATTTTGGTTGTTCTCTTAAGGTTGCTTTTAATAACATTGTCCTGATAGTTGTCTCTGCTGTGGGAACTCTGCAGCGTTTTTGCACATTACCATAAAATGTCAGATGAAGGTGGATGACACTGTACACAGTTTTCATTTTGATAATTTTTCAGGAAGAACAAGAAGCCAGGAAATAAAAAGTAAATATCACACACTTAAAAAACCCCCAAACAAACAAAAACCAAAATAAACAAAAAAACCCAAAAAACAATCTTTGGGTCTTCACTGAAGATGGACTTGTGCATTATTTGAGCTATGAAAGCATCTAAGGCCAGCAAACCCTGGCACCTTACAAAATCAGAAATATGTCTGTTCTCCCATTGAGGGGCAGACCCAAAGACCACCAGTGAACTGAGAGCTCACTAAACAGAGACAAATTAAGCAAGTCAGCAACAGTTGCTGCTGCAGCCCAAAAAAGATGAACCAAGTCTAGTAGCTTAAATCCAATGTTCCATCTGTTGATCTCCAAGTGCTTCACAAAAGACAGGCAAGGGCTGCACTCCTCATTTACAAGTCAGGAGCAAGCACAGAGGTGTGGTGTGAGCTGGCCAAAGGCAAAAGGCAGCCAAGAGTGAGCTGGGACCCCAGCTCTGCCTGCCCCCCTCCCGCTGAGGTCTGCTTCAGGGGGTGCATCCTTGGATTTGGGCTAGCAGCAAAACATCCTGAAGATGGTGTGGGAGTGGGAGCCCAGAAAGCTGCAAATCCTGTTATTGTGTGGCTGAAAGAGGTGACAGATGTGCAGTGTGGTAAAGGGTGACACTTTCTGAGCTGAGCCCTGCCCAGGGCTTTTCTCTTCTCTTTCCTCAGCATTCTGTGACTGGAAGCACAGGCTGCAGGTGACTGTGAGTGCTTCTGGGGCATGGGGCTCTTGCACAACTCCTGCTGCACTGAGGAGATGAAATAAATCTGGTTGAGCCCTTCTTCCAGGCAGGAAAGAAAGAAATCAGTACAAGAATGAAGAAATCAGTACGAGATGTGGGCTGAGATGAGCCCAGCACCTCCCCTGAACATTATCTGGTTTTCCCTAAGGAGATTGCCTCACTGTTATAAAAGCTTATAATTAGAAATCTATAGGTTATTTCCTGTCTTTAAGCATTGAAAAAATGAACTGATCATTTGAGCAGATTCCTCTAGAAAGCTGAACACAGCAAATATGCCACGCTACAAGTTGGTCATAGGGCAGCATAAAACAGAGATGCAAAAGCAGTCTGAAGAGTGAGTCATGTAACAAAAGAGCCACAACAAAACTGCCAAAATGACATATTTGAAACCCACGGGCTTAACTAAAATCCTAAGACTCCATTGGGAGTCATTCATTATCAGAAAAAGGTTCAGGAGTTCCTTTTGTTGCCATTTTGCCTGAAAAAAAAAAAAGTCTTTGCAGTTTTCTTACCAATTTAGAAAGGCTAACACTCACTGCAACTTTAATTCTTTAAACAGTGAATCTCATTTTATTCCCAGGTGCCCAAAAAGAACCTGCACTATTATTTCAATTAACAGCACACAAGCATCAAAAGGAACACCTAACTGGTGTTGATAACCAAGTGGCAAGACTCTGAAATACAAAAACCATTTAAAAAACTAATCCCTTATCCAGTACAAAATTATAGGCTGTCATGAGGAGCAGGCTGGCAGAGCTGGGTCCAGATGGGAAACTGGCTGGGCAATAAGGAGAGGTAGGGTGGAAATGATGGGTGGGCTGGAAAGGAAGGGGACCCAAGCAAAGACATGACTGCTCCCTCTGCTGGCAAGGGCCTCCCCGCTTTAATTTTTAACTAATGAGTAGGCATTTCTTTAATTATTTAGGATCTAGCCGATAAATAATGCAGAGTGCTCCTTCCTCAGTCTGTTGCTGTGTGTTTGCACATTTTTGAACTTATGGTGCCCTATTTCACTAGAATAATTTGCCACAGAATCAAGGCTCAGATGGATGTCTAATGGAGAGTTCCAGGGTTTTATCATTTAATTCTTTTTAAAATGAAAAGCAAGATTAGGCTATTTAACCTTCCAAATATTATATTTTACAATGTATACTCATTTCATATTTAATTTACACATTTCACAATATTACCACAAATTGCCTGTCATATCTTACTCTAACAAGGACCCCTTTATGTAGCAGTAAGATGCTATAAAATTAAACATTCTGCAATACAAACATACTAAATGACACATCATACCAAAAATGTATCCTTCTTCCATGAGTAAAATCCATGACCGGTGAATTCAGTGACAATGTTCGTATTAAAACTGAATTAAAAGATGAAGATAAGCCATTCATGACTTGATTTGTGATAGAAATTAATAGCTGCAGTAAGAACATTTAGAAAAAAATCTGTTCTAAGATTTTGGCCTACAACCAGAAGCTCCCAGAACAGGAGGGATCAGCTTTTTTTGCCCACTGTTCTCATCTGAATCCTGGCTGCAAAGCTACTCCAGCTCCCAGCTTTCCAGAAGGCTCCATCCCAGGAATCCTCGCCTGCCATTTGGTTTGCTGATTTTAATCTCCCAGGACTTTCTTACAGTGCCTCCACTATGCTGAACTGGCACTTGCTCCTAGAAGTGAGTTATTATTAAACTTGTAGGTCAATTGTGGCACTAACAACTCTTTGGAAGCTTTCAGCCACGGTGTACAATTTGCTGGTCTAATTAAATATTAATTCTAAGTGTTACATTCTGTGGCTAAGAGCTTTTATTTTCCATCATCAGTCTGGAAGAGAAAGAGGTTACAAGGCTAATTTAATTTTTTTTTTTCCCCTTAGCATTAAAGCTTAACTACACAGGCACAAAAACATCATTAAAGATGCAGTATTCCTTTTTATTATGATTATATTCTAATTAATAGAGAATGTCTAAACAAAAAGAGGTAGAACTGGATTCCGAAATTTCAGCATTTTTAAACAACACCAGAAGTTCCCATCAAAATGTGCCTAAGCACACATTGCACAGGAGCTCAATATTTGGTTCTGTGAAAATCACTTAAGATGGAAATCTTAATGGAAATAAGATGGACATATGCAAGGATTTAAATGTAAAATAGTTTTACACAAAATTTTTCTTCTTTGTTCTGATTCAGAAACAGAACAGATAAACTCTATATTTAATTCTAGTCATAGGGCTTTTTCTTTTTTTTTTTCCTCAAGAACCTGAACTTAAGCAAAAAAAACCCAAAAACCTGCTTTTGAGAAAAAAAAAAAGCTACCTTCCATTTTCTAAAAGAATTACTTGCTTAAACCAATAACTCCTTTGGCCTGTATTATTTGAAGTCACTCTTTTAATCTTTACTTATCAGTGTCCAAATGGGCTCAATAGATGAGCCTCCTCCCTTCTGCTTCCATAACAGTTGTGTCCATGTCTGGACACTGGGCATTATATTAACTGCTTAGTCCAGTAGCCAAAAGATTCCATATGCTTGAACAGATGACTATCTCCATACTGTGATGGGATATTTAACTGTTTAGCTCTACTGCTGTAGTTCAAAGACTTGGTTCTAAATCTTACCTGATTTGCAAAGGCCTATTTTCAGTTTATACACCTAAAATGTAAAATAAAATCGCCACCTTGCGTGTGCTCCTGCACTTCTCCAGTTTAACGTGTGCATTTTGGGAAAGAGGGGTTTTTTTAATTAAAGAGAGGTGGGGAGGATGTGTATATAGTAACCCTCTAAAAAGTAAAATTTGTTAAAATGACAAGGCTCTTTTAGGCATGCCACTTCAACAGAGAGTGTGACTATTCACCATAATATAGTTAATTTGGTTAACAGACAGCTAATATGTGGGGATCAAAACATGCTTCAGATGTATATTGTATTTGTTTTTGAAATGGGTAGTTACCAAATCAGAAATGGTAGTGCTAGAACACAGCCTGCTGGCAACCAAAATCGAATTCTATGAAACCACATCATACTTTTATTTCTTCTACAGCATGGTAAGCAAATCGCATCAGCAATAAGAGAAATGAATAAAAAAAAATTGTTCCCCAAATTAAATTTTGAATAGGACACTTCCCTGAGCTTCCTACTCAGGCAGGATTTTAAAGATGGCTTTATGAATGTCTAAAAACCAAAATACTCATACCCTAAAACTATGTGGATAACCTAAAATACCTGTCATAAACTTACAACTCTTGATGCTTATTTCTACTGCTGTTAAAATCTATGTCTCACATACAACAAAAAGCAACATGCAACATTAAAAAGCAAGTAAAAAAAAAACCCATACAGAAAAATATTAAGACTATTTTCATCTTCATGGTTTCCATTTTGCAGAGAAATTTGAAGGCTTCCTTAATTATGATATAAAACCCACATGATGTTGGATTTCAATACAAATCTTTGTGCAGCTACCTCACCAAATACATTTGGAGGTTATTCAGCACTTTACACCAGTGAACTCTCAGGAGTGAGAGCTGTAAGGTAGGCAATCACTCTTAGTTCTTGTCATAGGAATAAAGATTTCAAACTGTGAGAAATTCACCAGCTATAGGAGTTCACATCTTATAATCCTATATTAGCAATGGATTCTTGACTTGCAGTTTAGCTGCTAAATCACTCAGTGTGAACACAAAAGGCTTGGGATGTGAAAAGGTTTGTTTCTGAATTTTTCTACCCTGAAACCTACAGTGACTTCTGCACGTGGGTGAGTTCAAAACATTAATATTGTAGGAAATTAATTTTTTAACCTACTGGATGAAATAATGAAAATACCTTGCTAAACAGAACTGCAGACTCTGAGGACAGGCTCTGTAAGAAGAGTTATTCATACTGACTTTTCATTAGTCAATTAATTTCCCTTGGTACGTGCTGACTAATATGGTTTTTAGTCCTTACCAGTAATACCAGCCTTGAGTTCAAAATAAAAGATGGCTTTAACAAGTGCTCTGCTTTCCCCATTGAATATAATCTACTCAAAAAAAAATCTACTACTGCTTAAGAGGTACAAAATTGGGAAGGACAGGAATAGAATTAAAAACATTCCTTAGTATTTTGAGGGAAACATGTTCTTGGATTTACCAATGATTTCTAGCAATTAAAGAAAAAAAAATACAACGGGAAAATATTTTAAATTCTAATTTAGCACTTTTCCATTCTAGACTAGTGACATTAAAGTCCTTTCATTCACACAATTGCACAAGAATTCTTTTTCTAAACTTAAATGCACTAATTATCAAAACACAGAAAAAGAATTCTTCCTTGTTTTTATATTATTCCTTAAACTTGGAAATTGTAATAACAAATGAAATGCCTCTTCAATCTGCCCTCCTTGATCAATGCTAGATTTTAAAAATGGAAGTAATTTTCCCTTTTCAAATGTACCATATGATTTCTCAGGCACAATGCATTTTCAAGAAGCAGTAGGAAGACTTGAAAAATAACCTTCCATCAACTATTTTAATCACACTTGTAAGTAGTTCAATATTTATTACCTGACAGACAGTGTAAGATAAGAGGATGTTCAATCAGTAGAAAATATCAATCAAGTAAAAACTTGTCACACATCACCTGAATAAAATTCATATTTGGATAAGTTTTTCGTGTCATTTTCTCTTCCAGAATAGTGTATTCCTATTTTTGTGGCTGAGAAAAGAGAATTTTCTTTTTTTTCATGCACTGTTTGCCCTAGAAGTTCCATCAATAAAACCCCCAAAATCTGTGTGCTTTAGTGGACTACAATTTTTTTTCCAGTTACTCTGGAAAAACTCCACACACAAACAGACTCTTTTTGCAAACTTGTGTCTTTTACCAAAATACAGCCTTACAGGACATCATGAACTGTCCCATCAGACTGGATTAATGAGCATTATCTTTGGATAAATGCAATTCCGAGTTATTAAATCTAAGACAATGGATTGCTGGAATAATGTAAGAGCCACATTGGTGCATTTGTATCACAGAGGGAAAAACATCAAGAACAAAATCACTACTTAATGCTCTGCAATCACTGAAGAGTCAAACCAGAAATGAGAATTTAGGGAAAGTGAACCAACAGTAAGAGCAATACTGTTTATCTAAAAAGGTAAGTGACTATTTAGAAACAGATTAGGAAGGCAGCATGAGAAAAGCTGCAAACCAGAATAAAGAAAATATTAAATAGGGAGGATCATTTTAATGTCTCAGCAGCCAAAAAAAAGGATAATATACGAAAGGTAAAAGCAAAATTAAACTTTCTGAAAAAGAAAGAAACCAGGTAGAGACAACTTGAACTCCCTGCCACAGTACAACATGCAAAGTATTTGGCAAAATACAGGAAAAAAACACAATTTAAAAAAAAAAAAAATATGCATTATTCATATACTTCATATAAAAACCAGAATTAGTCTGGGCTGAAAAGACATTGCCCCTGTCAACAATCAGTACCACCAATTGTTTTATTTCTTCTTCACTGGAGTAACCAGTACTGGAGATTGACAGAGACAAGGTAAGCTATGTCACTACCAAAAATACACTTTTTCATGACAAAGCACGTAAAGACAAAGCTATTTTTTTGTATCTGTCATCCAGACAAAACTTTGATTAAATGTGATTTTGAACTTACACGTCCTTCATGAAAATTACACATGTGAAGAATTGACGTGAAGGCCACCCAATTAATTTAGTTAGGGGCTGAACTACAACTTGGGAAGCAGAGGAACTATTAGAGTAGTACTAGAGTAGTTCAGGGGAAAAAAAATGGGGAATTTACTACATCTTCAGGAAAGCACTGTGAATTCTCTGCGTGTTCAGCGCACTGACTCGAAGGTTCGACAGATAAACCACGTGCTAGAGCTGGCTGATGGAATTAAACATAAACACTTGGAAAAAAAAAAAAAAGAGAAAATCTCTCTCTGTGTCACTGTGCCGGGAAGAGGAGAGGTTGCCCTGCCAGTGTGAGTGCAGCAGAGAGGAGAGGAGGCGCGCAGAGGGAAGGAGAGCAGCTGCTGCGGTCGCCAGGCAGCCGCGCACATGTTGGGCAGCGCTCGCAGCATCCGCAGGGACCGCGGCCAGGGAGGCTGCACACCCTCCCAGGGCTCCCTGACGGCTGCTTGGAGAGGCCAGCAAGCACCCTGCAGGGCCCTGGGAGCTCACCCCTGTGGGCTGAGAGGGACCCCAGCAGCTCTGCTCCTCCTAATGACAGCCCTCTCCACAGCACGGTGCTCAAAGGGTACACCGGCTTCCACAGGTTCAAAAAAAAATAAAATTAACGCTCTTGTTTGTTTAGGACAGCTAGGCCAAGATTCTGCACATTCTGTACGCTTATTTTTTTTTTAATTCAGGATTTTCCAGCACTTACTGTTAAAATTAAAACTCAGTTATTTGAAAAATGAGGTATAATTTCAATTTTAACTCCCTGGAATTTATATATTTTCTTTTTTCTTCATGCACTGTTTGTCCAAGAAGTTTCATCAATATAATCAACTTCTCGAGTAAGTTTGAAGCATCCTTCAGTTTCTATCTTAGAGACACTTCTGTGCTTCTTTATTCTTTTTATTGGCAATGTATATAAAGAAGACCATGATGGAAATATATCCCAATTATGGACAGGCAATTCCAGTGTGCAAGAAGTAGGATCATAGTTTTTACATTCACAATTCTATTTCTTGCATCCAATTTAACTGCTCCTCTTTCTGAAGGCAGACTGCCAGCTAATATTTAAAAATAATTAGTAAGCAGATAGAGGTATGTACTGCAAGAGAAATAGTCACACACTTTTGACTACAATGGTAAAACTAGAAAATCAACCTTCTTTATTTTTGAAGGATTAATTGCATTGGTATTTAAATCAATAACATCTGCAGGTTTTCAAAGACCTTTAACAAAATGCACAAAGTGTGAGTCATGTACCTACCCAAGCCAGGATTTCATCTATTGATAAACTCATCTACTATGAAAATATTTTGCATAATATGAGGTTTTATCCAGTACTTTTTTACTATGATCAAATCAAATATACAAAATTATAGGCTCTCTGTTCATTGTGAATAATAATAATAATTTTGCTTTTGTAAGTTACACTCACAGAACAAAAGACTATCTACATTTTTCCTTTTGCTAAAAAAGTTTATTTTCAGAAGATATATTTAAGTCTCTGTATACTATCAGGAACAATGCTGTTAATTGCTTCTGATTTTGCAGTTGGGAAAAAGACTCATGCCATAACTGGTTTGCTTCTAGTCCCAATATAAGAGGATATTAGAATTATAGAGCAAATCTAGACCCTTAAAAACAAGATCAGATATCACTGTAATGGCCATTTTAGATAAAGACAGTAGACTGAAAAGCCTTGTATTGATACTCCAAAAAGCATTTTGAAAGCGCTGAGAAAGTACATAGAGATGTTACAAAATGATTGAAAAAGATATACTATAGATATTTGCTTTTTTACAGTTCCTGAAATTTTGACAATTAAAAAAAAATGAATAAGAAAAACATTTGACATAACTGTTCCTAAAATTCGTAATTGGGCAAGTTTTTTTGCATCATTTTCTTGAAACCCTCTTCCAGAATAATGTATTCCTATTTTTGTGGTTGAGAAAGGAGAATTTTCTTTTTTCTTCATTCATTGTTTATCCTAGAAGTTCCATCAATACAATCCCCAAAACCTGTGTGCTTTAGTGGACTACTAAATAAAACAATTTTACGCTCAGTCCTTTGTAGATTTTGCAGCAGGATTCTCCCACAAAAGTATAAAGCATAAGTTTTAAGTTCACACTTTGAACAAAAATGCTTCAAAAAATGTCAAGAACTGCCTTTTTTTTTTTTCTTTTTTTTTTTACCATAGGCTTTAAAGTTTTGCTAAGTGCTGTGGGAGCTCTGGGAGGCAGCAAAAGCAGCATTCCTACCTGGATGAGGTGAGCAGGCACTGTGATGATGCAGGCTGCCAGGGATTTCCTGAGCAGGCCACGCAGAACGTACAGGAACTTGGTCAGGCTCTGAGGATCCTCGGGAGCATCGCTGCAACAAACATCATCACCCCACAAGATGGAACCCAGGCTCTGAATTCCTATCCTCAAAACATTCCTTTGTTTTTTCTGTTTGGGAAAAAAATAATAATAATAAAAAAAAAAGTTATTTTTTAAATGCTAGGAGGAATACAACCTCTAGAATGCATGTCCGTAATAATGGTGTGTTTTATGTAATCACAGTAATCTCTGTCAATCTTATAAAAATGAAATGGGATTTTTTTTCACTGCTTAGATACCATGGATAATCCAAGAGACACACGGAAATACTGAGAACTACTAATTTGTATTTTTTAACCAGCTAAATATAAGTATATTCTGAAATAAAATCTAGTAACACTAGGGCCTTTTACGTCCCTTCTACCCTCCACCACTGTCTTAAAAATCATGTAAAAGAGTATTTTCTCCCAGTTCTAAGCCTGCTGGAGTAATCAAACACAATTTCTCCCTCTATTTTCAGCTTTCTGCTGTGTCACTTTCATAACCTGACCGTTCCATGGTGTGCTTCAGTTCCACTTCTTCTGCTCCTTCCGAGAGAACAAGGCCAGTGCTTTGCTCACCAGCACAGGGGCCTGCCACTGCCTGAGAAGTCCCCAAGGAGCATTTGTGTCCCTTTCAACTTCTTCCCACCAAGTTGTAGCCACAGCTGTGGAAAGACAAGAGTGTGATGGGCACAGATTGTCCCCACCTTGACATGAGAGTTTCTGCTCTGCTTTAGAGGCAGTGGCCAAGATAAAGCTCCTTTCCTGAAGGGACAGATGATGAAGTCAAAGTTTTAATTTGTTTATGCAAAGTAAAATGTTATCTCTCATGATGACAACTCCCATTTCTGCTTGTTTGATATGACCCTTCCTGGTGGTCTTTGGAAAGGATTTTAGATGTATTTGCTATCAATGGCTTGAGAGAAAGACAAGGAACTCCCTCACTGAAAGACTTGCTGCACAAGTTGATTAAAGAAACATTTCTATAGTTCAGGGCTCATACTTGAAGACCAGTTTTCTTTAATTATACACACACACATGTATATATATATATACATACATATAAATACTAGCTTTGATAAGTAAAAGCTTGCAGGTACTTCTCACAGATAAAAGTGTTTTGTTAAACTGCACTGATGCCTCAGGTTTGGCTTTTCTATTTTTCACATTCTGTGCTGCTTTAGTGTGTGGGTCTGAGCTCCATATTCAGGGATGCTGAGCTCTGTGCACAGAGCAGGGAGACAAAACAATTCCTGCTCCAGCTGGGCACCAAGGACAAATGATCCAAATCTCAGCCCAGGAGCACAAACCCCGTGGGCTGCAGAGAGAAAAACAAGCAGGGTGGGACTGCAGGGGCTAAAGCTGGAATGGGACAATGAAGTGCAAGATGCAAATGGAGCAGAACTGATCCCAGGGAGAGACCCCGGGAGCGCTCGTGCATTTTGGGGCCATTTTGGTTCATCTTGGGTGCAGCCCTGGCTGGGCTCTGGTGCTGCCCAAGGTGGATCCATGGAGGAGATGCTTGGAATAAATCCCTGCTTTATTCTGTAGCTCTGCCCAGCCCCTGCTCTAGGCCAGCCTGCACAAGGCATTAGTGGATATTAATTTCCAACAGCTGGAATAAACAGCAACTCTCAAGCACAAACCATGGCCCAGCTGCTCTGGAAATCCAGAGGAAAGGTTTTGACAGGACAAGAGGCTGATCTTCCAAAAGCTTCCTTATCCATGCTGTGTAGGCAGAGCCTGGGTGGTGAGACACAGCCAGCCCCACATGGCTCTGCTTTTATCCACTTGTGTCTCACCCAGGGAGCTGATCTGCCAATTCACCCCAGTCCCTGGGGAAGCAATCTGTGCTTCAACTCTGGCTTCTTTAGTCTCAGGCTTTGCAGCTTTTAGGCTCTAGTTACAAAAAGTGAACTTTTTACGCCACTGCATGAAGATCAGGACAACAGTACAGGATGAGACAACATTTCTCTGTTTGGTATCCTCTTGGATCAGGGGTTCAGTTTTAAAAAGAATAGCAAAAAAGAGACGTTTTTGTCTAATATTTTTTAATTACTTCTGATCAGAGCAGATTCAGGCACTTCTTGATGTGCACTTAGGCAACAGGAAAAAAAAAAAACAGGCACTTAAAAATTGTTTTATCCAGATATCATGGACATCAACCAGGCAGAGAAAGCATTACAGTATTGCAAAATTTCAACACAAACATAGATAAAACTTACAGAAACTTTTTAAATGAGAAAAATATTTTCTTCTCATGAGGAACATCTCTAAGAACAACATACAGAGGAAAAAACTGTTCTCTTAATGGAGAGAGGATGGCAGATGCTAATTTCACAACATCACATCATAAGAGTAGTAAAAGATAAAGCTATTCAGACACCTGATAATATCAGATGTATTTATTTGGCCAGTAATAGAATTTCTACCAGCATAATTTGTTATATAAAAAGATATATACTAATATACATAATATATATAATTTATTTCTATTTCAGATTATTCCAAAACTGAAACATAAGAAAAGTGTAAGTCTAATATTCTCCTACAACCAGCCTGCTGTAAAGAGCAGGATAACATTTTTTAAAATGCACTAGATCTTTAATATTCACATTAGCCTGGAAGTTTGGATTTATTTTGCAATAAAAAAAATTAATGTAATTCTTCTAACAGTGTTTGATTTGGCAGCAGAAACTCTGATTATGAAGAATTCAGAAAACCCAACTCCATGCCAACAACAAAAAAAAATCCTCCCCAACTATTACCCTGAAAGCCTCCAAAGTATATAAAATTAATGTTAGGAAATAGTTGCCTATTAAAGCTCTGATGTCAAGCATGGAAACCCCCAAATACTCTGAAACAAAGAGGTGCTATTCCATATAACTTAATACCACGATCAGTTTGTGAAGGATTCCCACTTAAGGATCAACAGCAGAGTTATGGGAGGCTTTAGAAAGGCTGTAAACCTAAGGCTTGTATTTGTAGATTCTAGGTAATTCAAACTCTGATTTTCCAAATATTAACTAATTATTAACTACTAACTAATGTTAACTGACTGTACTAGGTCCTAGAGTTGCCTGAGCATTTTATCAAAGGCTACCAAACTTTTAATGGTGGTTTTCACTTATCTTCCCAATGCATCAAACCATCTCTCACAGCTGGGATGAGTCACATTCTGCTCAGTTTTCTTCAAATAAAGGAGTAAATCTAAGTGTCATTGGAAAATTGATGTGAAAGCAGCCAAAAATATCTGAAAGTTTTACCAGTCAGGTACAGGATTATTTGGGGGTGGGAATACATGCACAAACTTCTCAGAAGCTTTTATGATTATATATGGCAATTATACACAGGTCCAGCAGGATACAGGCTGCTCCTTACTCTACAATCTTCACATCTGCCTGCTTAAAAAGCACTTTAGTGAGCTCAGTAAATGAAATGAAATAGCAAGGAATTGTTCAGAGATTTGGCAAATAAAAGATCCAAGGTGTGTTCCAGGCCACCGCTACATTCAAGTCTGGAGACATTTTTAAGAAGTGTGTATTATACAAGGCTTCTAAATGTACAAAATTTTGACTGTACAAAGAAAGATGATTCAAGGGGGAAAGTGGAATACTAAAAGAAAATAATAGAAACCACTCCAGGAAATTGTTTGCCTTACCTCCCTTGAAACAGAAAGAACTACATAGTGCTAATGGCCTTCTAGATCAATAAACTGGCCTGAAAACTGACTTTTAAAGTTTCACCTTTGAAATTTATATGTATTATTGAGCAAACATACACTGTTAGATTCATCTCAGTTAAAGTTCAGGTTTTGTTTTAGTGACACAAGTAAGTCATTTTGAAACAACTGACAAAAAGCAGAGAAAATAATGCTTGGTGATGTTGAATTTTCGCAAGCAAAAAAAAACCACCCAAGTGCTGGTTCTGAAAAACCTGAATTTTCTTTTCTATAAGTGTATGTATAAAGAAAAATAAGCAACAAGAGGCTGATGTCTTGGGCAGGAGGCTGGCTGGAAGCTGGCAGGGTGTTTGTGTCACCCGGGGCTCGGAGGCAGGAGGAGCATCCCCGTGCAGCACGGGAGGATGACACACATCCCCGTTGCCATGGCTACCGCGGGGAGAGGGGCCTGCCAGGGACCAATGGCCTTCTCCAGGCTGGCACTGCCACCGAGGGGAGGGCAAAACCCTCCCAGACATCTCGGCCGAGCACAAGCACCGACATTTACACACGAGGGCTCGGCGCAGGTAACGCTCCCAAACCCCACTGGCAGACAGCAAAACAGCCTCTCCTGCATCACCTCCCTGCAAAAATGATTCCCAAGCTATTCCAGCAGATTCAGGCAGTTCTTGATGTGCACTTAAGCAACAGGAAAAAAAAACCCTAATAATATTCCTAAGATATTGAACTTGTATTAAATAATTTCAGGCTCTCCAGAGTCTGTGCTAATTGGCTTCTACTGCAGTGGCATTTCTACTGTACAGCAATAATTACCTTTCAATTGAGCATCAATAGATACAATTTATTACATTATTTCCATCAGCTCCAAAGGACTGCCATGTTACTGAATACGACAGAGAATAACTTATAGGGCACTGCTCAAATTAGAAAAGGTCTTCCAGCCTATGTTGTTACACTTAAAGTGTTTTTGATTCCCACATTTTATACTTTATGAAGAGTACAGAGATTTTTGGAAGGCTGATAAAGCTGATTTGTAAATTGAAATAGCATTCTTACTTCTTTACTTCTCTTTCAATGCTCACCACATAAAGATGCTACCATTTAATCAATTAAAAAAAATCACACCAGTTATAACAACAATAAAAAAACCTGAACATTTAGGGGTAAAAATTTAACCTCAAGAATCTTGAGCATATTATGCTAAAGCTACAATTTGAAAAACAAATATTGTAGGTGAAAATGTGTTTTGCTTCTTTCCATTATATTTGGCCATCCATTTATTAACTAATTGCACAGAAAATGCATTTTACTAATGGTGCCTTACATTTCTTTCTCTGCTTATCTGTAACAGGTAAAAACTCAAAAAAAACCCTTAAAACATGAACAGCACTATTTATTTTGCTTGTTTACTCTAGCAATGTTTAGAAACAATTTGTTCCTTAATAATTTGTCCAAGACCTCGTGCAAGAAAAGCAAGAAAAGAATAGTTATAGGATGAAAGAGGGGTGTGAGGGTGTTCAGTACCTGGGGATCAGAGCCATCAAAGCCCTCCTGGGAAATGATCCTCTGAATGGACTGAAGCAGCCTTGCATAACCACTATTCATATTCCTGTTGGGAAGCAAAAATATTTCAGTTACACCTTTCAATATTCTCCTACAAGTCTCTAACAGCTGAATAAAAAATAAAAATGAACAGATGCAGCTCTCAGTGCAAGTGTCACATGGAAAAGAGGTGTCAGAGAAGAAAAAAACCCCCCAAACTCTGTGAATAAAGTTGACATTATAAGCAGTTGTGATTGCTTCATATTAACTAGTTCAGTGCTCAGACATTTAGTGAAAGCTAAAATCTCTAGGGATTAAGATAACTTAATTATGTCAGGCTCACTTACATCTAGAAGATTAATGATTTAATGTATCAACTTAAAGCCCAGTACTAATCTTCTGTAACTGACAGAGATCTACCCAGTTGTTATTCCAAGTACACCTAATCAATGCCCTGATGAACAGAGTTGACTTCCTTTGGAAATTTTCATGCATTTTCACAGCTTTATTTGCATGACAGCAAAATTGCGAGGTAGCATTTATTCTACGTATTGTTTAGAAAATATAACATTCAGAAAAACAAACAAAAGCAAACCACTGGCTAAAAATGGATTTAAGCAGACAACACAAAATGAAGGTTCAGCAAATCATCTTGTCAGACTTAGAAGCTCTTTACTTTCAAAGAACAATTCAGGTGCTCACTTTTAAAAGAGAAATTGTTTTCTTAAATCCCATGGACCACACAGAGCTGTCTGGGCTGATTCAGGTTCCCCATTGCAGCTTGAGCCCTTCCATCTTTTCTGTCTCTGACATTTTCTTCCAGTCTCATCAAGGGTTGACGATTCCAACCTCTTCCTCTTCTACTTCTTTGGTTATACAACAGGTTATTTTGAAAATTTTGCCTTTAAAAATATTCTTGTTTGCTCCATAATTTATCTGTCTGGTAACAGCTCAGGTTGGAAGGCACCTTGAGAGACCACCTGGCCCAAATATTAATGAAATATTATTATTAATATTATTCCCATTATTTTACTAAGAGCCTAGACTGCTATCCAAATGCATTTTACTGATGGATAAACCCAAATAAACTTGCTTTCATCCCTTGGCACAGGAGAGAATTCAACTTTTCTGAGAAGCATGTAAGAATTGCAATGATCTGTCTTTTGCACCAGTGCTTCACGTCAAAAATGTGTGTTTTCTTTAAGAAAACAGTATCCATACAACCCCAACCTTCAAATACACTTGAGTTATAAACATCTACAATCAAAAAAGTCATGTGGTCCTAAGAAATGTGAATTTTGTGACAATCAATATCATAAAACATTAACAGATGATCTTTCTCTGATATGAACACAAAGGAGAGTTTCCAAATCAAACTCTATGTTCATTTCAGATTTAGTACCCTACAAGGCTACTGGCTAAACTGATGCACTTTAATAATTTAATACCCTTTATGAAATTCAGACCTGAAAATTACCTGGCAGTGTATGATCTCAGCTGATATTTCATGCATAAAGTCTGCCTTGCTATACAAAAAAAGCAAGTTGAACTTCTCAAGTCCATGACTTTCCCAGTGTTCAGCTGCAAAAGGAATGGCTATTAAATGTTCTGCCCACACTGTGTGGCAGCTGGCAGTTTACAGGGTGATCTTTAGCCCCCCACACTAGCCAAAATTCCCTCTCTCTGTGTTTTTGCATTATCACAACAGATAATACTTTATTTTGCCAGAGAATATACTGTAATCAAAATATTTGCCAATTTCTGATAATTCCTAACTTGTTTTGAAATGCTAGTGGATAAAAGAATAAAATAACCAAAGCACTTGCAGCATTAAAGGGTCTCAAAATTAAAACAAAGAAATAAAATAGATCTTCAATTTATCTACCAGAAAGAGATTTGCAGCAAAGAAAGAATTTTTAAAAACCATGTAGTGTGTGCAGATTTTTTAAGAATGTCAAAACAGGTGCTCTTCTACCTCTTTCTAAAATATTAATGGTTTCCTTGAATTTCACCCATCTTATGTAAATAAGAACATGAAAGATAATGTAGAAACACTGCTTATATAAGCAAGTTGCATTACCCTTCTGGCAATGTTTGTCACAATATTTAAAGAAGGAAATAAGATCTTTCTTATTTTTCAATTTCTAGTCTTTTTTTGGTTTTGTTGCTAAACACGATTTGATGTTGATAATGAGTTTAAACAATTCCTCCTTTACTCATTTTTTTTTGTTTACCACTTTAGTAATGGGTAAAGCAGGAGCTGGCAAGAAGGTATCCTGGTTACAACAAAGGCTCTGACTTCTCTGCTGATAGTTTCCAAGCACTTAACAAAGGTGAGGTTATCAAGGGGATGACAAATAGCCTTGTTATGGAAAAGCAGACTCCATTAGGCAAGACAGTCAAACCTGTTTTATCTAAATTTATTGGTAAATCCAGTCTCTAGATAAATTTATTCTTTTTTCAAAAGCACATACTTTCTTAAGATTTACAAGTATCGCTGAAAACCCACAATTTAATTATTTTTGTTTCTTTGATGATCAAATTGCCCTGAAGAAGGAGACTGAAAGCACAGATAGAAAATATGAAAGCACAGATAGAAAACCAGTGTTGCCTGCAGTGCCCAGGGCCACCAGAGAGGACATTCCTGCCTTTCTGCTGGGTGCCAGCTCCGGCCGTGCAGCGACCGGGACACAGAATATCCTGGCAACAGCCACTGCAGAGCAGCTCCTGTCAGCCACACATCCCTGTAAACCAGCACCAGCACACAACTGCCCTTCCCCAGCTGAAAAGTGAGATAAGACAGGGAGGGTTTCTGCCTTCTTCTGGCACCAAACACCCAGGCCCATTTACTGCTTCCTTCAGCAGCACTGGCTTCAGTTAATTTTTAGCACGGGGAAATGAACTTCCATCCACCTTGAGTGATCATCCAAGGGAACCCCGTGGTCTAACTCAGCCTTCAGGTGCCAGGACTGCAGGAAGGAGAGCAAACCTGGCTATTAAATGTTATACCTGCACTGTCTGGCAGGTGCAGGTTTATAGGGTAACACTTTGCCCCCCCTCTATCAAAAAGCAGGTACACACACATGTGAAAACACAGGAAACAAAAGGAAGACTGATCCATCCAAATGATGTCGATAACCTCCAAAACTCATTTTTAAATGCAAAGAAAAGATCAGTTTTAATCTAATCAGGAAAAAAAATCACCTTTCTTCCAAGTCCATAAAGAAACCAAGTGCTTGTGTGGATAGCCAGAGAGGGACATATCTATAAATATACAGGATTTCTCAAAAGGGCCAAGAGTTCCTGGTGTAAATAAATTCCCTACATCTCTGATCCTGCATGGGAAATTCCGAAATTATCTAAAAAAATACATTAGCTACAATTACAGAGACAGTTCACTCACTGAGGAACAGGTGAAATAAAATGGATTTCTTTTTTGGATTTAATTTCATTTAATTTAGACCTCATGACTAATGTGAATTAAAGAATCACAAATACATTGATGAAAAGGACCTCAATTAGTCTGACAGATGTTGACCTAGCTTGTTCTTAGAAATTTTCAGTGATTGAGATTCTACAATATTCCTGTCTGCAAGGCAACTTCTTGTGCAAATCATTAGAAAAACATCTCCATATTTCCTGCCTGTATTTCTACCATATTTACTGCAGCCTGTGACTGCAGAAGACAGAGTTGTATCCTCTGCATGTCAGCTTTTAACTCTGCTTCCATTTTTCCAAAAACTTCCAGTATTCTTTTTAAGCCTAATATCAGGGACTGTAATTTTGAAAAATTCTTCCTTCTCACCTTGCCTTAACACTGACCTAGTACAACCTTTTTAAAATAGGGAATCCAAAACCCACTGTGTTTGTGGTCAGAAATGACAACAATCAAAGTTAGAAGACAAATGAGCTACTCCAAAGAAAGAGACTTGCACAACTCTATATCTCTCACAGATTTCTAAGAGTTTGCTATTCCCAGTGTGGCTCTGTTCCTCCCTGTCATATATCATGTAGGTTTTAGACTGCATGACAATGTTTGGAATGGTGACTGGCTGTTACTTTGGTACCTGCCTTTACTCCCAACACCACAATTCCTTCATTTCCTTGGGAGGGACTTCTTGAAGGAGACCCATGTTGAGGTGGCAGGGAGAGGAAAAGGAGAGAAGCCTTCCAAAGGCCACCTTTATCTGATCATCTTCCTCACCTCATCACTCTGTGCTCTACCAATTTACCACGAAAATTACATAAATCCAGTCTTTCTCTTAGATTTAAACAAACAAACAAAAAAGAGTAGAACTGGCATAGTAAGAAGGATGCACTTTTTATCACAACGCTGATACTGTGCTAGCACACAAGCACAATATCAGCATTCCACAAGGCTTCTAAAATCAAATGCATAAAGTCCATTCCTTATGCTATACTGATGAGTTAATTTGATTTTAATGTAAAATGAACTAATACTTGACAGCCATATAGTTAGTGGATGAGTCACAACATTCTCATTAGCTAGAGAAGAGAAAGGGAGTTAAATTGCTCAGTAACTGTAACAACACTTACAACCTGTCAGATATTTTTTGTGTCCATCCTCTACTGCTCTCCTACTAAAAATTAGAAATTATAACATTAACATATAAACAGAGTTGGTTCAAATACTTATATGGAAAGAAGTTCTCCGCTTTGTCCTAAAATTGGTGTTTTTTTACACTATCACACAAATTTACTTCACAAAGCAGAGACATTTGATCATGTTACAGAACAAATTAGAGAGAGACTTGGCTTTTGCTTTGCTACAGCTCTAAGAACAGTGGCTCATACTGCACTTCTTTCATAAATCTGAGGTTTTATATGAGTGCACTGCAGTGGAAATCAATCCCAGTGAATCCCACAGTGCCTCCAGGAGCTGGCCCTATACACTGGGATCTATAAAGCTAGGTTTTATATGAATTATATAAATTACACTATTATATAAATTCAGGGACTGGGCTGGACAAAGAAACTGCTGGCCCAGCCTTGATGTTTGACTTGACTTGAAGTGTCTCCAAGAAAGACACAATGGATGTGTGTGTCTACAGGCTAAGATGAGCCTTTGCTACTGTCACTCATTCTCTCTGTCTTCCTTAATTCACTACTGACAGCCATAAACGTAATGAGTTATTCACTCCGAGGAGAGCTTGAATAGGAAACGTTTTGTAAGACATAATTAGTGATTGTAATTTTATTCACAGCATATTGCATTTTCCTTAGGTGAAGCTGTAGGATGGAAGGAGTAAAAGCACATCATCAACTAATCTGTTTTAGCACTCTGAGCTATGTAGGTCAAGGATGGCCTGTCTCCTAAGCCCTGGAAACTGCAGAGATCCTTTTAAGGCTGATAGCCACCTGACAAGTCCCTCTCGGAGCTGCTCAGGGAGGGTTCTCAGCTCTCCCAGTCCCCACACTGGGCTGTCAGCAGGGCTGGGCTCAACGTGCAGCCAGGCTGTCCTAGTAATGTCTGCCTTAATTGTCACTGCCAACCTGCTCCCTCCCCTGCCAGTCTGCAGCTTCCTCATTCCTCTGGCTGGACTGGGATTGAAGGCACTTGAGAGGACAGTTCATGTTCAGACTCAGGTGTTTATTATATCTTTTCTGTGTTACAGCCTCACAGGCAGGGAGTTGTGCAGCTCTTCACTAACAAGGCACAAAATGGCTAACTATCTTTTGTTACAAGGCCTTTTAAGGCTAAACTATCCAATTGAGGAATGACACCTAAATAATTTTCACTTTTAACCCAATAACTAATCACTTGAAGTCCACAATGTGGAGTTTCCTGACCAATTACACAAAACCACCCAAACCCATGGAGAAGAAGGTGAAGAAGAAGGACCAGCCTCTGCCCTAAAACCTCCATCTTGCTTTATATATATTACTATATTCTAAAAACCCAAACTCTGTTTCCTCCCCTGTGATATCACACACTTCTATCCAAACTCCACACCCACAATCCCAGTTCTGTCATTCCATTTTGGAAGCTTCTCCACAGCCTCAGGTCAATGTAGTGTTCTCCTGGGAGTCTGTGCCTGCCAGCACAGAAATCTGAAATTCTCAGCAGCCAGAACTCCAACACTCCCCCAGCTGGGAGCAGAGCTCTGAGCTGCCCCTGTGCCACTCCAGGTTGGTGGCACTGAGTGGCACCTACAGCCAAACTGCTCCTAACCCCCCTCCATCACCACAGCAACTGCAGACCCAAAATAATTTCTTTTAGACCCAATTATCATTTCCTGCCAATATGCATGCAAAATCTAAACACACAACAGAACCGTGGTGTCAAAACTTACCATGTTTTCGTTTTAGGCTCGAAAGGCAATTCTTCATGGAGGTAAAAACTGTGCAATTTTACAGACTGACACAGTTCTGGAGACATTTTTTTAGAAACATCATAATAGTGGCCAAACTTTGTATATGTTGTTGGGCTGGTCTGTGGAAACAACAGTACTGATTACAACCTTAAACTATTATCTGTCAAAGGAAAGTAATTAACTAGCAAAACACTTCAAACCTCTGTTTTTATCCCATTTGGCCTAAATAAAAGCTTAAAGTAGAAAAACATTATAATAATTACTACTAAGTTTTTGTTCCCCCATTGTCATACTTGAATGTAAATCTTTCACACAGAGTTCAACCTCTACTATTCCAAGTTGCAGCACCAAAGTGAAGCCAGATAATTAAAAGAATGTATTTTTTGCACATGTGCTAGACAGATGATCACAAATTTGCAGAGGCCAGATCTAAGAAATCAGCAGAACATCGTGTGTCCAGCCTCCTTGATTTTTCAGTCTCTGACAATTATATGGGTACTACAGAAATATTTTCAGCTGACTTGGAAAATTTTTCTCTTTATTTATGATCAGTGAAAAAACCAACCATTGCATCTTCATATAAGTGATTTTAATAGAAAAATAAGAAATCGTTTAAAATTATTTTCAGTTCCTTGAAAATCAAATAAACAATAGGCTGAGCATTACATGCAATAACTATGACTTGCCATAATGAAGATACATTTTCTTCAGATCTTAATTTTGGTATATGACCATAAATCAAATTTAATGCCTACCTGTGCACGAATTAAACATTTTGAACATGCTGTGCTATTAAATACAGGAAATAAATGCATCTGTTTGGCCCATATTAATGGAATTCAGAACAGAACCTGCAACATTATTTGAATTATACATGTAAAGTTAACCCCCCTAGGGACTCCCCCTCCAGACTGTTACACCATGAAATATTCAAGTAGATAGTATTTCACCAAAAAAGTATCAAACTGTTAGGATTAGTTAGAGTGATTTGATTTAGGCTAAATATTTTGAAATTATTTGACTAACAGGTGTTAGGCCTGGTCAGTTAACAGAGAATATAGTATTTCACCAAAAAAGTATCAAACTGTTAGGATTAGTTAGAGTGATTTGATTTAGGGTAAATATTTTGAAATTATTTGACTAACAGATGTTAGGCCTGGTCAGTTATCAGAGGATATCAACAGTAGCAATAATGTAATACTTTTCCCAGAATAACCAATGAAACCCAAACTTTTAGTTAAAAGAAATAATTTTTTAACTTTTTTAAAAAAATTAAAAACCTTTGGAATTACTTATGAATACCTTGTCATTCAAGGCAACCAGTTTTACTAAAAAAACATATATAGAAAAGCACATTCTCTAAATCAACATACCAATTAATTTCTTGGTATCTGATTTTTAAAGCAGGCAGTTCAATAAAACATAACATTCCATCAAAACTTAAATGTTTTTCTTGTAAAATGTAACTTTATTCAAAACAAGGATTCTGAAAGCAATTTAAACAGGGGCTGTTCTTTGGCCTATAATCTATTCTTTATCCGGATTACAGATCAGAATGTTTTTACTGCAATCTCTGCCAGAGCTCATCTTTTTATTGTGTACTTCCAAGCCCCCTTAATGTTTTAGAAAGGCCTTGACTAACTGAACTTTGATCTGATGTCTTCATTGAGAAAAGCTCCAGGTCGCCCATTTCAGATGCAAATCCTTCCTGAGGCCCAATAGAGTTTAGTAAAGACAGCAAAAAAGAAGAAACAAGAAGTTTCCAGGATCCTCTTTGAGAATCCTGAGGCACATTGGTGTCCTTAATCCACCCCGCCGCAGGGATTAAGGTAGGTGATAACCTCTCCCGCTTCCAAAGAATGAGCACAGCGCCTACAAACTGGGCGGGGCCTGGGATTTGGCGCTAATAAAACCCCATAAAAGCAATAAAAGCTGGGTCCACGGCAGAGGGCCCTGAATAGGGCTCAGTGTCCTGCATTCCCAGGCTTAGCAGGGAGCTGCTGGGAAGCCTACCTGACCCAAGGAAGCGTGAATAATGGAACGGGGCAGAGCGGCCGCGCGCGGCGCCCAGCCACGCTCGCCAGGCCTCTGACACCGATACCTTGGGCTTTAAGTTTTTCTCTTCTGGTTTGGTGTGCAGCTTCTAGCTTTGTATTAAGTTATTTTAGAGTTTATATTAAGTGTTACTAGGATCTTTTCACAGGGTGGGGAAGACAAAACAATCCTATTCCAGCTGGAGACTCAAGGACAATCTCTTCAAAATTCAGGCCCAAAGCTTAAGCAACGCGAGAAGAGGAGGGCGGGCAAGCAAGCAAGGAGGATGACACCTCATCATTTGAAGCTATTAATTGGACAATTAACTCCAATATGCAAATGGACTAAAAGTTATAAAAATGTGAGATCTCGTGACCAAGCCCTCTTTTGCTTCCATCTTGGAGCCATCTGGGCACTGCCAGGGTGTGTCCTTTGAAGGCACTGCAATAAATATCCACTTTATTCCTCTGAAATCCTTCTAGCTTCTGTTCCAGCTCCTCAAGAAGGCATCACTACATTCCTTAGCAGGCTGGAGGCTCAGGCCAGCTCTTTCCTGGATTCCTGGTTTGCACAAGGAGAAATACTCTAAATTGTCAGCGAGCAGAGCGCGCTTTTACGCTACCGTCTGCTGTTAATGTTTCTAATTGCAATCCTAATGTGCTAGAAATCTCAGATTTAGGGTGAACCAAGGCAGAAAATTGATTTCATGCTGTGACAGTTTATATATTGCCCCAAGAACATAAGCAGTTCATTCAAAAAAAAAAAAAAAAAGAGAGAGACAAAACCACACTGTCTTGTATTGCAAAACAGGCTCTCCATATACTGAAAAGTTGAAATTAATTCACCTCTGATACAGATATAACTAACAAACTGGCAAAGGCACATCAAGCATAACAAGGTCTTTCACTCCAGCGGATTTCTTATGAATCTATTTTTTTCTCTTGCAGGGTATGTGCAATATGTAGAGAGAAACTGAGACCGCTGTGAAGGGCACTAATACATATACCATGCCTAAGAACAAAAACCAGGTACCTGGCTGGTCTGAACAGGGTCAAATAAATGCAAAGGGAACATCTGAACTACCAATCAGAAATCTATTATTACTCAGAAACAGTAAACAAATCAATCATCAAAGACATATTTTACTCAGCATTCCTGCTCTGTATTTAGCCAGATAATGGGTAAAAAAGTTTCTGCCATCATGTTTAGAGTTCTGGCTAAAAGCAAAGCTAATTTTTCTCTTTCACAGTTGAAACTATTTGACACTAGTTTTTGAAAATGCACTGGCATATTAGTTCAATCATTTTGGAAAACATGCCTTGAAATGTTATTCAACGTTGGTTTTTACCAGCAAAGGAACACTTAAAGGAGGAATCACAACCAAAGTTGTTCATTAAATTATTGAGCTAAATGTATTGTTATGGGTAGCAAGGCAGTATCAGATTTTTCCTCAATGGAGTATAATCACCAATCCAATTTACATAGAACAGAGCCAAAATTTTATGATTACTGCAGTACAAAATATTGAAAAATATCAATTTAAACCTAATTTTCACCAATTAAAATGTCCTGAGGAATTTTAAGTATAGATTGTTTAAGATTGATACTTTTATTTGTGTGTTTTAATTTTTGCATAAATTTAACATGCACACAAGAATATTGTGCCTCAACTATTGAGAATGATTGAGGTCCAATTCAAAAAGCAACAATAACAAGGGAAACTCCCCCAGAAAGACTGACAATCTTATTCTATCTTGCATAATCAATTTTCAGTAATCAAGAGTACATACATCACACATTTTCAAGAAATATTACATTAGTGGAAGAAGTGGTTACTGCCATGAAATTAAAGATGAGTGGACACCCAACTGAATTTTTAAAATAATTTTTCTATTTTCTTAGAACATCAGAACACAATTTGTTAACAACATGCAATTGTTTTCAAATCAATGTACAAGGAACTCTGCTAGACTTTAAAACAGACAAATTATTTTGGGGATGGTTCAGAGTGGCACAGCGAGCTTCACAATAATAAAATTGATGAGATTATATGATTACCCTGGAGGCTATTTGATTTGGCATGTCACCATATATAAGTCTTTTCTGACACAACTCTATAGCCATGTCTGTGCAATTTCACAGAAAACCAAACATGCCAAGCCTTGTAAGATCATTTTGTCACATTCCAATTATGTTTTTAAGAATACAACTGAACTTACTAGGCAGGTATGACTACATCTAAACCAGAATTTATAAATGTAGACTAAAATGTACAGACAAAACCAGGATTTGATTCTGGACAGCCAGAAACGCTGTAAATTTGTTAAAGACTGATTGTGCCGCTGGATTAAATGAGAAAGCCACCAGCCATGGGAGATTGATTATCCACAAAACACCAACAACTGTAAACTCTGAAAGACTGACCACGGAGCTTGTTCCTTACATTGTCCCTGCCCAGTGCTTAGCTCCCAGTGACAATGAGGCTGATAGAATCTCAAGGGCTTGCTTCAGTTGTTATGCACATGGATAAGCAGGTCAACAGCTTGCTTCCACACAGTGCTTCCACTGCAGACACCCACTAAGTCCTGTTCATTAAACCTACTTAAGTAATTTGTGTGCAGCTAAATTTGGGCCAAGTTTGGAAGCAAGCACATCATCCAAACTTTCATAAAAAGCTGTCTCAATTTGATAATACTAATTGAAAAAGCCCGTGGAACTTAAATGGTTTTTAGCTTTTAAATTACTATTGTCTGTTGTGAGTTTTAGAGTACCTGCAAACTCTCAAATCCCCTTTCTTTTTGCATCATTAATAATTAAAATATTCAGTGGTGTATGATAGTTTTCCCTCAAGAGGCAATCCTGTAACACTGCCCATTGGTAGTTCTGTTGTCTAGGTTCTACTGAAAAGCATTTGCTTCTCAATTTCATTTTGAGTGCAAGAGGAAAGAAGCAGGAAATAGGCATTACCTCCATTTTTGGTAAATTTTGGTAGCGCCAGGCTATTTTCATAGAATCCTGAAAATCCTCAGACTTCACAGCTGCTGCTTCATCTCCCAATTCCTTCCTGTAGGAATCATCAAGCAAAGGGGCTGGAAGTTCCTACAGGTAGAGAGCAAAAAAATGTCAGCTATCTGCAGGAGAAATAGCAGTTCAGGTTTTTATCCACACCCTCCTCCAGCCAGATAACACAGTTAGCTGTGTATAATGGGCAGCTGCAAAATCTGTAAAAGATTAATAGATTAAAAGAACTCTTCTGAAGGACTGGGTCCTACTAATACTGAGCAGGAAAAAACCCATTTAATTATTACTGGAAAAACGAATTATAGAAGTAAAAGAAAGAAAGCAGAATGGAAATACCACATTTGATGCTCTGCCTCATCTTGAGTATTCCCATTCCCATTGAGTAGCACCCATATTCTTTTTTTGTAATCTTTCTTTAGAGGCTGATCTCCTAAACTACTCCATTTCTGACAGTGGGCAAGTTCCCTGCATATTTAAGCCTATTTAAGCCTTTTCCCATAGCAAATTTAAGCCTATTTTAACCTAAGAACTTTGTTAGCTGCTGTAAATCTTTCAAAAGTCTCCAACAGATCACAACAGCCTACAGACACCAGCTGAAAGCCACTGCAACAGGATGGTTTGAATTTTCTCTTCTGCTAACCATTAGGCATGATGTCTACTCATGATGGATATCTCTTGGACACAAACACAGGAAAGGAAGGGGGGAATGTTCAATTCTGGATTTTTAAAAAAGTTTCTAATGTACTTTTCTGCCTTTGCTGCACTGCTGAAAAAGTAAACAACACGTGCTGAATTCAGGACTCATGGAATGAGCTTCCACACCTACTGGAAAAATAAAGTGCAATGAAGTTTTCTGCCCCAGCTTTATCACACCCATCCCTCTAAGCTGGAGGGCACAGAATCTCTGCTTAAAAGAGAAGAAGGCTTAGCTGAAAACTCTGTTTCCCTTGAGCAAAGACTCCTGAGGAAGAACTGTGACATGCCTCAAGGGTTAAACCCACACAGAGCTAGCCAGTAGCTCTGTACTGCGTGTGGAGACATATCAAAGAGCAAATCTGCAACCTTTAGAAGAAGAATCTGGATTGAAGGGTGGGACACACATCAAACACTGCACACAGGCAGGGCTTATGGTGACCATAAATACCCAGGTGACATTCATGGCTTTGTGTGGGTACAAACTCAGAAAGGAGACAATGAAACCTTTAACACATCCATTTTGGGTTTAGTGTTACACTTATCTATGATTCATAAAATTAACATTAACATATAACAATCAATTATTAGGAATTTTAATATTAATTACAACAATTTGTAATGAAAATGTAATAATAAATTCAATATGTATTAACTTTATTAATAATATGTTTTATATGAATACTTATTTTATTTACATTTACTTTATTAATATTATTCATGCCTTTATATTTATTAATATCTAAAGATTAATATGATAACAATACTTTAATAATAAATAAATAATGGATTAATATAATAATTATCATATTAATAATTATATAATATATATTCTTGTTATAATTGCTATTATAATTGTTATAAATATTATAATTATCATCATTGATATAATAATATAATAAATAAATAATATTAATAGCTAATAGTTATTAGAATTCTAAACTATTAATTAATCTATATATAACCTTACTAACAATACATGCTACTTTGTTTGTTTTGCATAAATTAACATCTATAATTAAGGAAAAAAAAAGAGAGTTCAGATGATTGCTTCTGTCTCTTCCTGGGGTTGGTCACTACACTTTCTGAGGCACCAGGCAATGGAAGTTATGAAAACTTTTATAAACTTTATAACCATAAAGTTGCAGAAATAGAACAACTGTACCTATGTGTTTCAACAGCTCAGCAAAAGGTACAAAACACACCTTTGAGCAAGTTATTTTATTTCTTTTGCTTTTACAGATGAACTGCAAAAGCCTGGTAATGACTATTCATGGGAACGATTATGTACAGAGTTATATTTTCAGATTTGTCACAGCTTGTTTAAAAAATACACTTGCATACAATAAACTCATGACTGTGGTAGTAAAAAGTAGGTTTTCTGGGTAGGAAAGCTACACAAAGATGAAAATTTTGATTTAGTATTTACAGTTTTCATTAAGTTTACAGATTTATAAGAGCTGCCTCAATAAAAAAAAAAAATTACTGTAGTCAGAGTTCCATTACATCTACCCAGCAAGAAAGCAGGCAAGCTTTCAAATGAAAGATTTCTGACAAATGGGAGAAAATGAAAACAGAACACTGTACTGAAAGGTTCTGAGAAAAGCATAAGTACAAACTAGAGCTGACAAGCACCCAGATGCATTTCACACACATGCAGATACAAACCACTTACATTTACTTCTAAGAGCATTAGATGAAGTACTTTTCTTAAAAAGTTACTTTGAATTGTTGATTTTATAACTCAGCTATCCTCAACAGAGAGTTAATCAATCTTATTTTCCAATTGAGATGTTACTTTGAAAACACATACTGAACAGTTCAATTATTGTGAAGATTTAATTTCCTCATACAATTATTCATCGATTTCAACATATTTCATAATAATTTAATAAATAGATTTTTCATAGATTTAAACTTCCTATCATAAAAAGGTCTTGCTTTTTCAGTGAAGAGCTGCTGATACTTGATCATCTCAAAATATTCCTCATTTAACAGTAATTAAAAAAAAAACCCAAACTAAGCTTCATTTACAAAAGTGAGTTCTGCAAGGAATTAATCTGGAGGCCCAAGCAACACTTCCAGATCAGCTTGCTGCCAGGTAATTTTTCGCAGTGGTGAGTAATCTCTGGTTTTTTTCTGAAAACAAGTGCCTGCAGAGATCATGAAAATCTTGCTTAAACATTTCCTCCGACTCCCTGAGCCTGCCCCTGGTTCAGACACCACCACTGGGCAGCTTCCACATCACTGCAAAGCCAAAAGCCAGGAAATGACAAATTGTACAATTCTCCTTCCTGCAGGTAAAGAGGAAAACAGCAGCAATATTTCTTACAGCTATTTAATATTTTTCTCCCCTAGAATCACTGCAAATGCCTATAATTTGTGCTGCTGGTTCATTGTTGTTATGTAGTAATTGGGAAAGTCAAATTTGAGACTTGAGTCATTGACATTAACTACAAAAATTTGTCTATTTTACACATAAAATGTATTTCATGCTGAATAAAGAACAGAGGTCAAGACAATAAGGGTGAGAAGTTCTCCAAGCTGCTTAAATAACCTCATGTAACACTGAGAAAGAGTTCCTGCCTTCCAGAGAGAGAACAAAACCTTCTTCCATGGCCCTGTGTGGCAGGGAGACAGCCCAAATCCCAGCTGCTGACACCCAAAAAACTCAGTCCAAAACAATCACAGGCACACACAGAGCCATCACTGCAACACAATTTGGCACTGTGGTGTGTCCTAACTGCTGCTAAAAATGAAGCAGATTAAGAGATCAAGGAAAAAAATGGTTTCATCTGAAGCTGATAAAAGGTTTTGGCAGCCAGAGATGAAAATCCATCAAAGTATCCATCTGAAACAGTTTTTTTTTTGTTTTTCTGTTCTTTGCCAATATAGCTTGCTTTTAATTTCTAACATGAGAAAGAGTTTTTATTTTGACATAATAAAAAACTTCTGACAACAGAAGAGCACATGCATCAGCTTAGGTCTGGTTTATTCTGTCTTGTCCCTTGGACAGAAAAGGAGAAAAGACCAGGAGCACTCCAAGAACTCTCCCAGACCAAAACCAAACCCAAGCTGCTTTTTAAATGCCTTTACCTAATAATACCATGCTTAGCTAAAGAATGTTTCTTAGATGTGCCAGGTTCTCGTCCCTCTGCAAGGGACACTGAGATTTAAGCCATTTCTGGGCCTCCCACATCTCACAGCCATGCAATTTTCTACGCCAACATCTGTTCTAAAGCAAAGATACCCTGAATTATACTCTTGGGTGTGGGGATTGGGAACTCCATGGCCTCTAAGGAGGCTCTGTACATAATAAGCTGCAGCCTGGAGAAGGTGCTCTGCCTTTGGATAATTTGAAGACCAACTGCCTGAGCTCAACCAGTTTTATTAACCTGCTTAAATACATTCCAAGATATACTTGGAATGAGCACAAACAGGGGGAAAAAATTCAATCCTATTCAAGGTCAGCTTGTCTGTAATTTCTTCATATTCTGCATGAAGAATAATAAGCAGAGCTAATAAAGAATGTTTACCTCCAGATTTACATCCTAATCCTATCACTGTGGATAAAGCAACCAGCTTCAGATACCCTCAACTCCATTTACACCAAGCTGGAAGAGAAAGGAGGGGCAGAACATGCAGGAGCTGTTTGAAGGCATGTCTGTGTGCACTAGAAGCCAACATGCCTTCACCAGCCTGCCTGAAGACTCAAAAAAATACCCAGATGGTCACTGTTTCTCCTTAGGATGTACTGATCCATGTATCTCAGGCCTTAATTTACAACTTTAGTTAGTTTACTCCTTCTAGAATAGTCTTCCTTTAGTTTACTTAGGGACAGAACCCAAAAGTTCACAAAGTTCTAATTTCGAAAGTTTTTTAAAATTTTATTTCTTTACATCGTCAATAAAAAGAAAAAAGTAATAAAAAAGGAAAATATTCTAAAAGTTTTATTCTAATTCATATTGCTCTTTAATTATTATTAAAATTTTTTCTTTGTACCCATTTAAAATTGTAAACCTACTTGACCTTTCTCCTAATCCTACCTCACAACAAAAAGTAAGTACACTAATAATTAATCAACACTAATCCCACCACACTTCTTGATATAATTAGCCAAAAAATCTCAAAACTAACAAAATCTCAAATTAACAAACCCAAACCACTACAATGGGCAATACTGAAAATACTGAATGATCCACAAATTTCTTCTTTTCTTCATATCTGCTTTTATTCTTCACAAATAACTAGAATTGGAATGAAAGGCTTTCCCCTTTTCTGACTCTGATAATTAAATGCAATTCTTTCTCTCAAGACAGATATATCCTCAAAAACATATCTGTCATTACACAGATATAGCCTCAAAAATATATCTGCCATTGGCCTCAAAAATAAAGGCTGGATGTTGGATCTGTACTTCACAACTCCTCAGCACCATGAAAGGCTTCATTACTGTCCAAGAATGACATAATTTAGGATTTAATAGATTTATGTACTTCAAGTCAAAATCAGAATTTTAGAAGAACGTAGTATTAGCAAAATAAGTAGAATTTATTTACAAAATTTCAGGCAGAGTCTGGAAATCAAAGTGTTATTTAAACAATGGACCAAGAAAAGGAGAGTTGGGCTATCAGCCCATTATCTCTCTATTTAATCTATTTTTGCTGGAAAAAAATCTCAGCTCCCACCACACAGAGCTTTGAAAACTTTGGGACTGACAATTTCATGGCATCAGTGTGTCTGTCAACTTCTGAGAACTGTTACATTCTCCCAGGCTAAAACAAGACAAATCTTTCATAAGGTACATTCAAAAAAACAAAGCACATAGCAGTACATTAGTTAAAATAAAAAAAACCAAAAACATACAGCATTTCTTGGGGTCAACTAAAATACAAATCTTTGCTATGCAGCACAAACACACAAAAAGGCAAACAAGTGCTAAAGTTATTAAGGGCAGTCGGGCTGGAGAGAAGAAAGCTTGTTGCTGTTTTAAAATGGAAAAAAAAAATCTTGGGAGGAACAACCAGTTTTCTGGAGTGGTCACAGTAAATGACAAAGCAATTAAAATAATTTTGTTTCCTGCAAACCAAGCAATGAAGGTTTTACTGCAAAGATGGGCTAATTTATTTCAGTAATAAAGCTTTTATCTTTGCAATAAACTGGTGGAGGAGCTGTACCTGCTGCAGTCCAGCTCCTTCTGGGTTTGCTGCCCCAGTACTGAGCCTGCCTTGTTTTGGCAGATGCACGAAGCAAAATCAGATTCTAACAGTTTGACCTCTCTCACTTCTTGTGTTCTCTGGGGGATAATAAAATCCAAGATACAATCCCACAGCAGTTAATGAAGCTTAACCTCACACCCTCTTAATTACCAATGCATTACACCAACTATAGGCATCATACTCCTCTCTAAGCTATTTTACAATTCTAAAGAAGTACTACTGTGCTATTATTTAGCAACATAATCCAAGCTGTATGTGAAATCCCTCTTATATAAAATCCTTTGATCCTTATGGGTTTCAATAACTGTATAACTCAAAGTACTTAAGAATTTAAAACATTATCTATTTATGTATCAATAAATATGTTTTTCACACGGATTTATGCAACTATTTTGAAGTGCAGTTATTATCACGAGTATGATAAAAAAGAAAAAAAAAAAATACTAAAGGGATAATACTAAAATAAAAATACTAAAGATACTAAAATTTGCATGAATTTAAGGCTCTTTTTCATCATGTTAATTTTTAGTATTTAAAGGACACCAGATGGTAAGTCAGCAAGGGTAAATATTTCCTTCTCAACAATGCAGTATATAAAGGTCAGTTTAAAGAGCCCTACTCCCAAAAGTGGGAGAGGATTCTACTTTGATTGTAAATACTTGTGAACACAAGGTACATTGTTAAAGAATATAAATGAATGGATGCCAATTTTTCTTCTTTCAGCAGCCCTTATACAAGAACTTATTTCCATCTCCAGGTAAGGTTTGTCTACAGAAATTTTCCCTTGACATTCAAAAAGACCCAATGTGTGCCAGCCCAGGGTAAACAAGAATTGTGTGAACAAAACCAGGAAGCAATATTCCTCTGTTTCAGGAAATAAGAAGAGCCAGTTGCAAGTACTCTAAGTAGTCTATTTTTAAGACATGAGAATATAATCTATACTCCACATACACAGAAGGAAACCCCACATTTAAGTCACAGTAACTCGCTTGCACTGTGGCTGCATTTCACATTTAAACCCAAGAATGCCTATCAGAAAATCAATCAGATGAAATTTTTTTAAATTCCATCTTTTTCTGAATCAGCTTATGAATGCTTAAGTATGTGACAGGTAAATATAGCAGAGAATGAGAAAGTAAAACTGTGTGTAGGAACTGAGTGTCCTTGTCCCAAACTCTGTAAACCCTGTTGCAGTGTACAATGCACAGGTCTGAGCCTAAACAGAGTTAATGATAACAGCACTATTCCTGAAAATCTTCAGAGATGAGCACGGGAAGCAATAGTTCATTAACTACAAAGTCACCAATTCATCTACAAAGTTACCAACTAGATTAGTTAAACAGATATTTGTGGATATTGAAACCTAAACACTTAGATTTTATCACTTTTATTATACATTTTTGTCATGGTTTGACGCTGGCACAATGCCCCCATGAAAATACATTCTCCCTCGTGTCTGCTGTGAGATGTGACCAGAAATAGAGCAAAGAAAAAAAATTGTATTAACCTACAACTATACGTAAAAAGTAACACACACGTAACTCAGAACGGAAACCTTACAAAACATTTCTCCTTCTCCCCCCCAGCTTCCACCACCACACGAAATAGAACCTCAGATTCTCAATCCAGTTACCACCCCTCAGATAATCAACTCTCAGTTAAAGGCCAAGTAAGTGTCACAGTTGAGACATCCACAATGCACAGAGTGTCCCCAGAGAATCCCAGAAGGCTTCAGCCCACACAGAGTAACATCTCACCTCTTCAGGAGGCCACAAGTGGCTGCTTTTTCTGTCCCTCAGCCCAGCCTTTTATGCCCTCCTGTTGATGCCCTGCCCCTGTGAGCCCTCTGTGTGATTGCCCAGCACCCCATGGCACTCCATGGCTGTTACTTTTAATATTATTCACCTGCTTTTCACAGCTGGAGCCAATTAGAGATCAGCCACAGCCCCACTCCCAACCACCACAAACTCTGTGCCTACAGTTTCCATCTCAACAACTCCTGAGGAATAAATCCTTGCCCAGAGGGGATGGAGTGACTTGGTTTTCATGGCAGGATTACACAAACTACGGGAGGACAGAACCGCTCTATCCACTCCAGTCCTTCAGACCTTGAGATGCTGGCTCCAGGAAAGGGAATTCCAGGGGAATCTTGCCATTGATGCCCTGTGGATGCCCTGCCCCTGTGAGCCCTCTGCTCCCTGTGTGATTGCCCAGCACCCCTGGGCACTCCATGGCCCCTCACCTTCAATAGCATTCACCTGTCCTGCACAGCTGCAGCCACTGGGGATCAGCCACAGCCCCACTCCCAACCACCACAAACTCTGTGCCTACAAGTGATGTGTGTGTTTAAAAAACCTCTAAATTCAGAACTTAAATTCTGAAGTTCTGAACAGTAAGATGATGAAAGAAAATTTCCTTGACGAACAGACTGGCAGATGAGAAATCAAAAATTTGAGCCATTCTTTTCCTCTGGTTCTAGAAAAGCTTTTTATTAGATTGATCTGAACTTTTGACAATAACAAAGCTTTATGCTTCAGAGTTTCCAGAGAAGGTACTGCTTTAAAAGATTTAATTCTTTTTAAACACAATAATTTTTTTTTCCAAGTGTATCTTTCACACCTCTACAACTTCTATGTCAAGATTATAACACAGTTCATAATGGAGAAAGTTGTACATTACAATATAATGAAATATTTGCATTTTAACAACGAAAAATGTAAAACAGATTCACCCAACATGCAAGTAAGAAAAGGAAACAGATGAACGAGAGCCACAAAAAATAGAAATTAAATTTTTCAACTCATCTGCCAGGCTTAGCCTCAACACTCATCTTTGTGCTACCACATGATTTCAGGCAGTAGGGAGGTAGTAGGAAAGTTCCTTTCTGCTGTAACTGTAATTGGATTTTTGTGTATTAAGTGACACCATTTAACAGCATGCAGCAGCTGAATCACTGCAGCAAGTTCCTGCTTTTTGAAAATATATTCAGAAAAAAAGACTGGGAATGTAGCCCTATTTGCACATATATTTTTACCTTTTGAGACATTATGCTTTTAATTTGTGAGCATCTAAAACTGAAAAAATACCTCTAGCATTGATACATAGCTTCTCTCCCAATACCAGACAGCAAAGAGACAGCAAATAATTAGAATTACTCTCTGAAAACAGACAGCCCTGGCCACCAGCCTGATAATTTCTCCCAGGTTTGCATTTTTCCTTTTGATAAAACAATAGTTTAGGATCATATCCACGAGGGAAGAATATAAGCATCATGGCTGAATGTACTTTGCTGAAGTGAAAAAAGTCCATGCACACAGCTATGTTTTCTTTCAAGGCATTGTTTGCACACACCATAATACAGCAGCCCCAAGGTTTTTATTTGCAGCAATAATAATAATAATAATAATAATAATAATAATAATAATAATAATAATAATAATAATAATAATAGTAATAATAATAATAATAATAGTAATAATAGTAATAAATGAAATGGAAATAATAAAAGTTCATTTTGCTAGGTTCTTCCTGCATTCCCTTTTTCACCAGGAAAAGTGTAAATGAGCACTTTCTGTTCTTCAGGCCTGCCCTGTTTGTTGAAGGTAGAACTTTTTTAGTCTTCTCCAAATCGCATACTTAAGCAAATATAAAATTAAAATATGATATTAAAAAAGTATATAAAATATAAAGTTAAAGTTTTTAATTTTAACTTTTGCTTTAGATATCTTTTCAGCTTAGGAACTTTCAAAAATAGTGCTCCTGGAGGGGTCTTTTTTACGTTTTCCCTATTGTTTTTTTCCTCAATAGCCATTACAGCTGCCCACACATCCCTCTCAGCTTCACCACCACAGGAAACTGCATCTTCCCCTTCCACTGTGACACCCTTCATCCTCTTTTCTTGGAAGAGAACCTCCAAAAGGCAATCTCAGCTGAGTGAGAAGTATCCTGCAATAAAATTCCCACTTGAAAACAGACATTCCACTGAAAGGCAATAATCAAAGTTTTTCACAAGAGATGAGCAGACAGCTGTAGAAAGCAGTTCTGGAGCTCCCACTCTTCCACCTCAGGCTTGCAGGTACCACGTGGAAAGGTCACAGATCCAGCATGGCCAGGGTGTCACAGGTTAAGTGCAGTGCTCCAGCTCCAGGGGATGCTGGTTTGTTTTCCAGAACAATAATGGGCTCTAAGTCTTCCTTACAAGACAGATCATAGAATCACAGAAGGTTTTGTGTTGGAAGGGACCTCAAAGATCATCTCATTCCAACCCCTCTGCCATGGACAGGGACACCTTCTACTAGCAGGTTCCTCAGAGCCCCATCCAGGCTGGCCTTGGGACCCTTCCAGGGATGGGGCAGCCACCAGGTCCTTCTCTGGGCAACCTGTGCCAGGGCCTCAGCACCTTCACAGAGAAGAATTTCTTCCCAATATCCAATTTAAGTCTGCCCTCTGTCAATTTGAAGTCATTTCCCCTTGCTCTGTCACTACACTGCCCTTATGGAAAGTCCCTCTTCAGCTCTCTCCTAACTGGAAAGCTGCTGGAAGGTTCCTCAGAGCCTTCTCCTCTCCAGGCTGCACAACCCCAACTCTCAGCCTGTCTTCACAGGAGAGGTGCTCCAGCCCTCTGAGCACCTCATGGGCTGCCCTGCCCTCAGTGCAGCAGGTCTGTGCCCTTTCATTGCAGGGGAGCCAGGGCTGGATGCAGAGCTCCAGCTGGGATCCCCAGGGCAGGGCAGAGCAGAGGGGCAGGATCCCCTCCTGCCCTGCTGCCCACGGCGCTCTGGCCACAGCCCAGGGCACATTTGGCTCTCTGGGCTGGCAGTGCTCACTGCCAGGTCCTGCTGAGCTTCCAACCCCCCCATCCCCTCTCCTCAGGGCTGTTCTCCATCCATCCTCAGCCCAGGCTGTGTTTGTGCAGGGATTGCCCCAGCCCAGTGCAGGACCTTGCTCTGGGCCCTGCTGAACTCCATGAGGCTCTCCTGGGCCTCTCCAGGCTGTCAGTGTCCCTCTGGATGGATCCCTGCCCTCCAGAGGCTGCACACTGAGCGTGCTGCTGGCAGCTTGGTGTCTTCCATCCAGCTTTGTATAGGCTCCACAGCAAAGGCAACTTAACAGAGCAATCTTTATTGTCAAAGATATAAATAACCCATCTTTTCTCATTAAAATTTGTGAGAATCAGTTCTACCCCCCAACCTAAATAAAATAATCAGGAATAAAGGTAAAGAAATTATTTTACAGGCAGTTTAGGCAGTTGTAGAATTTTAATGCCAAACCTGAGGTAATTTTACTATTAAATAAATTTTCCATTTACCAATGCAAGCAGTTTTATTTTATGATCAGTCACAGAAATTACCATATAATTTCTTATATTATATACATTCCCAGTGCTTATGCCCTTAAAAATTTGCCTTTTTTTTTTGAAGACTGTATGAACAGAAATGCTCTCCAATGTTTAAAATACTTTCTAAAAACCAGCATGTATATAGTTCTGTAGGTTTTACCAGAGGTGTATAATTTTTCAGCATTACGTCTTAATGCCAGTTTCCTGAAGGAGCTTTGACTACAAAAGGCATGAATATATTTTCAAAGGATGATGGATAAATTGGTGGGTGGTAATATAATATATCTTAGGCAGCTGATCAGGGCTTTTTATCCTCTGCCTGTCTTTTAGTTATACACAATTTCAAGATAATTATGGTCTATAAGAATGTCTTTTCCCCTTCCTACTACCAGCAATATTTGTCTTGGTTATAGGTTCAAGAAACTTCCAATCACATCACAGAATTGGAATAGGGCAATTATGGCATTTCAGCAGAGAGCTGAACATGCAAACAGACTGACCACACCATAGGGACATTTAATATGGACACAGTATGGACAGTTAATGAACTGCCTTTATGAAATACAGCAGCTAATTAGATACTGGCTGTGGAATGTATTGAATCCATACTTGAATTTTACAAAGTAAAACCCAAGCCTAAGGTGTAATTCAGGTTGCTATCTACCATGTCTGTGTTACCTTTCCACTAAAGAATACAGTCCAATCAGATACTGAAAATAAATTAATTACTAATCTCATTAAATGAAGTGCCATGTAATTCAATGGGCAGATAGGCTTTATTAAAATCCCAGCTCTGTGGAGTCATCCAGATCCCAAGCAGCTCATTTTTATGACTGGAGAGATCTTCTTGAAGCACCTGAAGGTGAGGGTTACTTCACTGACACAATACAAATCAGAGAAATTAACTCTGCTGTGCCTTGTCTGCTAAACAAAGTTAGTGTTGAACAGCCAAGGTGAGAGTAAACAGCACAGACAAGAATATTGTTGGATACACAAGGGCACAAAGGGAGGCAGAAATCAAAACAAGATGATGTTTATACAGCAATATTGTCCCTGGATTTCTAGTCTCCTATGGCAGCACCACCATGGAGTCACAACAGAGGAATGCAGCATTCCTGCCTACTGTCTACCCCTCGAAATTATGAAGGAAAATTATTCCATATCAGACAACAGAGCTGGGTAAGGCACAGCAAACTGACTGACCCCAAACTCAAAGTGGTACAAGGTGTATGGCAGATGTAACAATGCCTGCTGGTTATCACATAAAGGTATAAAGGAGCCAGAAAAAACACGGCAGGCTATGAAAAACTGAATCAAAGGTGAATGAAAGAAAAATGGAATGGACATTAGCTACTCCATTTTAAGAAAATTTAATGCAATGCAATAAAAATACTAAATTGGATAATTAAATCTCAATGAGAAAAACAACTGCAACAATCGTGTTGTATCATCAGGGAGTCAATACTTGATTATCAGTTATTTAAAGCCACTTAATTAAAAAATATAGTACATTCTTATATAAATCATACTTGAAAATCAAATTTTAACCTTTTTGTTTAACCTTAATTCTAAACCACAAGTGAGAAAAAATTTCACCTTAAATGAACCTTCTTTAGGTTCAGGAGCATTAAAAAACTGATTTTTCACAACACAATAATTTTATTTCATTAAGAATATACTTTTTCCTGAATACTGAAGATAATGTTCAAGACGTAAGGCATAGAATTTACCATCCCTAGGTAGGAAAACAGAAGAGTAATCATTTTGTCCAGAAATAGTCTCTGAAGACACTTAAGGAAATAGCCAGACTTCACTTGATGCAGAAGTAATCAGGAAATTATATGTTACTTCTGATATTAGGAAAACGCGGCCTTAGAAAGACATAAAATATTTAATGAAATTTTGTAAGATTATCCTCACACTTCAGCATTTTTTGCACTGTTGATCAGGCTTTTTCCCTTATGCAATTTTCTCATGACAGAAACTATCAGTGTTTGATTGGGAGTCCACTGAAGTCTGGAGGGATCCTTTCTGTGTGACCTGATCCAAAGCTGATCAAGTTCCCTAGCACAAAAAAGAGTCAGAATGAAATGTAAGTGTAAAGGAAATTGGAAAGATGTTCAATGACGTTTTTATTTTCTACAGGAAACTACAATAAATTTCCACACAAACTGCACTCTGTTTCTACCACAAAATACTGGAGGCAGCTTAACTACACTTCCTCCTGGGCAGGGGGAAACTGTAAGCAGTAACTGAAACCACTAAGCCAGTGGAATAAAGAAATAAAATAAAGAATAAACAGGTTCCAAGCCTGATTTGGCCTTGGGAGGATCTTACTCCATTGTCCACAGATGGGAGGTAGAGACCTGAATTTAATTCCCAAATCTGGCTAGTGTAAATACTCCTGTTCTTCCAACACATTCTTATGAATCACCAAGATTAATTCATTTGTTGCTACACAATATGTACACTTTAAAATGCATTCCATTAAGCAAGAAATTACAGCTTTACTTATCAAAAGCAATGAGTCTTATTTACCTTCAAAATGTTGTCAGGATGCTCTTTGGCAGAAGCAACAAACAGGTCATGTCCACAGACAATTCCCTCTGCGAGAAAATACTTGAACAACAAATTGGAGTAAAGGCCATATTTATCCTCCTCTGTGAAAACAAGAATGGTTGGATTTTTTTTCTGTTAGATAAAGTGCCCACCTGTAGGTTCACAACACTGTAAAAGGCCTCTTTGGGTCTATCTCCTGGAGTATAGAATTTACAACAGAGATCAAAGGTAAAATAGGACTCCAAAACTTTTAAAATAATCCTTGATAATACTGTATTTCAAAATTTTCAAGCCAGAGGAATAGTCCTCAATCAGGCATTTGATTCTAAGATATGGATGGGATACAGCCTCCTTACAAGGCTTCCCATCAAGTATCAACTAAGATGGCTGAATTTAGGGATTAATGGCAAGGGGTTCCTTAATTTAGGAAAATTATGTTAACATTTATATTCTTAGTGCTTAAAACTTGCTTAAAATATTTGTTACCTGGTGCTTTTCAAAATTCAGCCATATCTGGCATGCTAAGCCTATACAGAGGTAACATTCAGAATAGAGACATTTTATGTCAGCGTTTATTCCAAAGTTGTGAAAACTACAAAAGCCAAATGGATGTATTGAAGAAACCAAACAATTAGCAATGCTTTTTTTGAAACCTAACCAGAGCAAAATCAGAAGAAATTCAAAATTCAAAAGACTCATGAATTTGCAGTTTAAGCAGCGAGACAATACTTGTTAGCAGACACTGTGAACACTGGCCCACTGAAGTGAAAACACAAACTCTGACTTCATTTCCTTCAGCTTCCCTGGTGCAAGTTAAGTGTCAGAAATTAGCAGAATTAGGAAGTCTTAATGAACTCATACAATTAAAACTCAGCATAACTTCAAGCTATGGGAAGTGGATGTGCGCAAAACAACTGAAATCTGAACCATCTCTGATTTTTTGTTATTTGTAGGAAGTACCAACAATAGCACTGTTAATGCTTTTTATGGTTTTTGGGGAGAAAAGTGAATGTGCTACATTAGGTTTCACTTTTTCATCTCAATCTGGCGGCTGAAAGACAACACACAGGGATACTGAGGCAGAAAAATACAGAGAGATATTTCTTTATACAGAACAAACAAAACTCAATCTATTATTTGTGTGACTTGGAAAATATTCTCTAACTACACATATGAAAGAGTAAAATTAAAAATAAAAAAACAGTAACAAAGAGAGAAAATGAAAAAGTTGTCAAATTCATATCAAACTTGCAAAAAACAGTAAAGAGGAAAATAAAAATACTCTAACTTTGACATGTACCACAATCAAAATGAATCAATGGAGTGAAGGAGAAAAGAAAAGGAGGAAAGTGTATATCCATAAAGGAAAAGGAAAACCAATAGCAATGGGGAAACCTAGGAAACAAATCACAGGGAAGTGTTGTTGCACTGCTACACTCCTAATATCTTGCATCTGTACTGGCACTCAGTGCTCAGATTAACAAAAAATTCAAACCACAAGTGTTCAAAACCACTGGAAAAAACCCAGTTCTCCAAGATATTCCCCAACCCCCATGGGATATTAAGTAAAACAGAATTTATTTACTGCTTTTTAAACTTCCCTGTTAAATTCAGTATTTGGGATAATAAAGTCACTAGAAGTTAGTCTAAAGCAGTAGCTCAAAACAGAGAAAAATGTTTCATAATCCAAACTAAGACAGGAAATGACATAAATCAGGATATCCAAACAAGCCAAAGGGAATACAATAATTACAACACTCTTACTACTAGTACTAGCCACTCTGCAGCTTGCTGTAGAGTCTTAGGCTTTTAAGAACCTAAATTGCATTAACAGAACTTACCTTTGATACTGTTGACCTGCTTAGGAGGCCATATTAGCCTTCAATGTACTTGCAATAACACATTGACTTTTTTTTTTTTTTTTAATATAAGGGTCTTGTGACAAATATGGACAGTTCTGAATCATAAAAAGCACAGGACTGACAAAACCTTACTGGTGACAGTACTGGGTTCCTTGTCAAAATTTCATCAGGATGGATTTCCAAACTGCAATTTACTTGAGAATTTGGAGCTTTTAACTAAGTATTAGATCCAGTTTACTCTTGCATCCTTATAAAGCCATTATTAATGTTACTGAAGAACTGCCTTCCTACTAACTCAGTGATGAGACTGAAATTGTAGAGCCAGCTATGAGACTCAAGTGGACACAGGGCTCAATCAGCTAAAACTGAAACACTCCCACTGCAGAAACAAAAGGCAGAACTGATACTACCTAAGTTTTGAAGTATAATGGTCATATTTTGTAAATAGTCTTTCTAGCTTGCTTAAATCTTAAATTGTTTCAAGAGGGAAATAAAACCCCATTGCTGAATGAGTGTCCCTTGTAACTGGAGTCCAGACCACTGGCAGCTCCTGCCCCCTCAAACATCGGCTCTCTCTAGTTACTCTTACTGCTTTACCATCAGTAATATATTAGTCACACTATATTGATTTCCATGTGCTAATCTCCAACTATGAAGCTCTCAATTTAAGAAGCAAAGACTTCTAGAAATCAAAGTGGCAGCATGAGCTCTATATTTTTTGTTTTAAATTGTCTGAGGCACCTGAAAGAAGCCACCAAGGCTCCCCTGTAATCACATCACTGTGGCAGATGTCACTGGAGGGAGACAATTTTGTTAGATCTCTCTCCCTTTGAACAAAAGAGGAAAAAGAACACTCATCAGGCACTCTGGAAGGATCCTCAGCTGCAACATTTACGTCATCCTTGCTGAATGAAAAATCTTGGGTTCTCAATTTTTAACTATAGGTTAAAGTTCACCCTCTTCACCATCTGAGGCACAGAAACACTGAGTTGATATGTATTTAACTGACATTTAATGGAAAATAAGAAAATGTCTCATTGAGTCCAAGTGCTTTATGGCTTGAGTCTGTGTGTACAACTATACAGACAGTCTTTCTGGATCATCATTTTTGATATTAATTATTCCTTAGAAAGTAAAGAATGTACTCCATTTCTTGTGCCAAACATAACAGAGAAACTCCATAAACCATGGATAAATACAAGAAATCATAGATGTGTTGGTGATCATTTAACTAAGCTAAGAAATATGGCTGTAACAGTTAAGAAGAATTTTTCTAAAATTTTATTTGAAATGCTGAAATGTTAGAACATATTGTAGAAATAAAGCCATGAAGAACTAGTATATAAACCTTTTAAGTGACTTATTGATATTCTAATTAATTTTATTGATTCATTGATTTATTTGTAATATAACAGAGCTAGGTTCTTACATTGCCATACTATTCCAAAACATATTTTGCAAAACAACAAGGAATGTTCAAGTTAGCAAATTAAAAACACATTCAGTGTAAGGACACATCATTTTAACAGAAGCCTTTCCTTTCTTCTTAAATTTTCATAAGAGTAAACTTGCAGTAAAAAAAATTAAATTAAGAATTGGAAAGTGATCTAAATATAAACCACCTCATAGTTTCCTACAGTACTCTAAGGGTTAGATGTGTCTCAGAAAGCCTTTACAAACAGTGTATCTGGAATTGTTAAAGTCAATGCATCTGTAAGAATCCCTCAGTTCTTCAATTTGTCAGATAGAGGATGTTTTTTATTGATTCATTTCTAGGTCACTAAACTTTTGTGGTATTCAAAAGATCTAAAGTGCATCCATATGGGGCTTTTCTGATAGCATCCACTGTACCCTGGCTTCAATAGTTACATTCAAAACTAAAGGAGCACAGCTTTCTTCTTGTAAATAAACAAACAAATCACTTAGCACAGGTACTTCAGCAGCTCACTGATGAGTTTCATAGAATCCCAGAATGAAACACTTTCCTGAGAGTGCTTGAAGTTAGCATTTGAATGGCTAGGACAAACTTTCAGCTGTTACATTTATCTTTCCAAACTCTTTCACATCCAAAACAACTACCTTCACTCAGGACTTGTAGGAACTAACACTTCAGATTGTTTTAGTCGATACTTAGGACAAGCCTGGCCCAAATCTTTAGTCTCAGCCTCTGCACTAAAGAGCTGGTCCTTCATTGTGAGCTTCACTTCCAGCTACCAAGGCACATGAACAAATCAGACTCTTGCAGCTGCAGCCTCTTTTCTGGGTGCAGTCCCCACAAGTCACACACAAGGCAGTGAGCAGCTTTCTGCCATTCCTTTGGAACAAAGAGTGTTCTCCAGCTAAGCAGCAGGTGAGTAGCTAGTGAAGCATGAAACTACACAAGCAAAAGAGATTATTTACCTAGAAGTTATGCATATTGTCTCCAGGACAAAAGCTTCTCTGATCCTACAGATAAGGACATAAATAAAATAGTCTGTTGTGACTACCCACGGGTCTCCTTTCACATGAGTGTGCTTTCCTGGCTGAAACAGTCATGGAGAAAGAGCAGGATTGTCACTACGAGCACAGGGAATTCCAGCATACAACCCTAGAGCTGAGCACTAAGGATAAAGAGCAATTCCTATTTAGGGGTCTTTTCAGCACTGCACTCTATAGGCTACTGTGGAGTCTGTGCTTCCTTTTTTTTTAGGGTTGGCATTAAATTAAATTCTTGTTGGGACTCAGATATTTATTAGTTTTCATTTATATTACAGTCTTACAAACTGTGAATTCTACAGTACTTCACTCAAATAAACTAAAAATGGAGCCATATCTCTCTCTCTACAAGGCCTTTTAAGGATAAACTGTCCAATTAGGAAATGACGCCTAAATTATTTTTACTTTTAGCCTAATAACTACTTGGCTGCAATGTGGAAATTTTATCTAATTACACAATATTACCCAAACCCATGGAAAAGAAGGTGAAGAAGAAGGACCAGCCTCCACCCTAAAACTTCTATCTTGTTTTACATATATTACTATATTCTAAAACTTAAAACACTAAGTTTTCTACTATACAATATGATACACTTCTATTTAAACTACACACTTATAATCTCAGTTCCATCACTCAGTTTTGGAAGACTTTTCTACAGCCTCAGGTCAAATGCAGTGTTCTCTTGGGGGTCAGTGCCTGTCAGCACAGAAAGTCTGAAATTCTCAGTAACCAGGTTCCAAGAGGCTACCAAATACATAAGGGACATTTCTCCACACCTGTCTGTAGCTACTACTCAAAGAAATTCATGGGTTGTAGAATTAGGTCTAGAATCTTAAGGCTTTTACCTAGGGCACAGCAAACAAAAGAGAGCAGATATGCATGAGGCACCGTAAAAATAGAATTTACTTAAAAATTAAGGAAATAGATTTAATGATAGAATTATTGATATGTAACCATGTGACCTTAAGGAAAAACTCCCTCTGCACAGAGAGGCATTCATGTTCCAAGAGAGGGATGCAGAATAAGCATCACTAGAACTGGAAGAGGAATAAAAAGTCAGGAACAAAACCCACCATAAGGTAACAAATATCGTATCAATAAATACTGTATTTATGTATTTATAATACCTGACTTTCAAACATCACTATACTAAGCAGCAGGAAGGTCTCTGAAAAACTCCAGTGGTCATTTGTAGTAGAATTGCTCAAAATGATGAGAGCTGTAAGAAGAAAGAATAAGCCTGCAACAATGTAATGTACAGATGGGTTATTTTTCTCTCTACAAAGTCTAGACAGGTTGCCCTAAAGCTGCCAAAAGCCTGTCAGAGCCTATCAGTATTGATAATTTTTTTACCAGATAGACGCTTCTACACTGTGGTCCTGTGACCTAAGGTGTGTCTTTCTCCAGCTATGAAACATCACTCTAAATTGCTGCAGGTTATAAACGAGATTATTTTAATAATCTCAAATTCCATTTAAAGATACTTTTCTAATGTCCACGTTTACTAAGCTTGAGGGGATATACTTTGTGTCACTTGCATTTAATTAGCACATGCCAAACCAGAGTTGTCAAACACATAAGTTACAATATTTGGCATTTAGCCATACTTCAGGAAGGTGAATTCTGCTAACTGGTATTTTGTAGGATTATATTTAGCAAATCACTGTTTTGTACCTCTCTTGAGATTATCTTTTTCAGCTTTAAAAAGATGATAAATCAGTTATATTGGCAAGTGAAGAGAGCTCTTACCAGTCAGGTTAAATTGCATGCCTAACAGAAATAAAAGTAGCTAATTAAAGTAGCTGAAACTGCTTCAAGGCTTAGGATGTACAAGTATAGACCTGTTTGTCACCAGACAACTTTAACTTTTAATAACTGACCTCAGCTACCAACAAAACCCCTCCTTACTGATAATCTTTAAAACATTTAGCTGTCAGTGACCTTGTCAAAACTGGGGCTTTTAAAGGTAAGCAAGAACAGGGTGCTCAGGACACCTCTAGTGAGGGTGCTGCAGCTCACTATGAAGAATGTGTTATATAAACAATGCTTACCTTTAAAACAAAATAACAATTTAAAATTGTTTAAAAAACATTTCTAAAAATTATAATAATTAATATTATTATATAGTAATATAGTAATTATATACAATCAAATATTCTTTATATATACTATTATATATTAATTAATATATTATATTTTATATATTATTATCATAACAAAAATAATTTACAAACAAAATATCCTCCTGCAAACTCTTCCTGGGCTGGCAAGTCACACATGCAACAGCTTGAAGTACACTGGAGTGGAGAGGGGAAGGAGTGTGATTGTTTTACTTGTTTGCTTTGAGAAGGGGGACTCTCCTGGGAAGCTGATCCTCTGCAGCAGGTTCAGATAAAACCACAAACATGGTCTCACCTCCCTCCTGAACAAGCTGCTTTGATGGGGTTCCACACCAGAATGCTTCTTAGAAACCCACTACTGTAAGGTTTCTTTTTTAACTAAAGTTAAAATCCTTATTCTTGTTAGATGAACAAACCTCAGGAAGTCTCAAGCTGCTCTGGTAGGTAGGATCTTCCATGAGAATACCATGTGCTTCAACTCTCTAATTTTCATATAATTAAAACACTGTCAAAAGAATATTCTATAGAATTAAGCTCAGCTGAAAATCACAATGCTCTTTATTATGAGTTGAGTTCAAAAACTTGCACACTTCTATTTCAAACAATATTTTACAGTCTTATCAAGTAACCTGTGCTATTACTACATCTTCAGAACACAACAGTTCAAATAAATATTTTAATACCCTGAATCTACTATTATTTGGTTAAATTAACCAAGATAATGAGTCAAATAATGAAGATGAGCATTTAATTTGCAAAGGGAGCTAAGCTAAAAGTAATTCAATTTATTCTCACCTTAGAGAATGCTGAAGGAAGGGGAAGAATTTAACCTTTTTGTAACACTTGGAGTACAACACAGAAAGATCTTCCTAGGAGGTTCATCACTGACAGCTTCAATCCTGATAATATTAAGCTTGCCTAGACTAATCTCATGACAGAATTTCTTGGTGTGCTGACAGAATATTCTAACAATGCCATTCCAATGTTACCTGCACCAACTTTAAAAATCAGTCTCCAAATTTTTAGACTAATGAGTCATGAATAAATACAGTTCCTGCTTTAAGACTTTTTGTATCTATGTTTCAAATAACATATGGTAAGTCTCATTTGGGAAAAAAATTCATTTTCAGATCTAAAAGAGACATTCTCAAGCTAAGTTTCAGGTCAGATCACAAACACACAACCAACAAAGGGGATAATCACATTCAAACCTACCACTGACTATGGGCAGATATGCACACAGAAGGAACAAAGTTCAGGCAAAAATCCTTTCAGGAAAAATCTTCCATTGAGCCATCAGCATCCACATGACTGTTTTTCACATCCACAACACCCTGTGGTGAAATATTGCACCACTTCTTCCATTTAATGACAATTTTCCTGCTAGTGGCTTCATTGGATGCCACCAAGCCTGTCTGCTGCAAGGGGCAGTGACTATTGTAATGGGAAGACAAAATTAATCCAGCCTCACAATCTCTGATTTCTGTAAAATAGAATAGGTTCTAACTTTTCTTTTCTTCTTCCTTTACCACAGCAAGATTGCAGTTCTTCTCAAGCTGAAAATGTTGGAATTAGGTAATGTCAGTTATTTCTTCTGGCAAGTAACTTTTCAAATTACTTAATCTGCACCATGCCATATACTAATTTATATACTTTATGTAAAAATCAACATTTCCTAAGACTCAATGGCACATCAACAACTGCCTCTAATGGATAAAATGCAGAAATAAAGACTAGCCTTGAAATAACAAGCCATAGTGGGAGCAATCACCTTCCTCAATGGCAAACAGAAAATTTTATTCAGTCTCCAGTGCAAGTTACATGAGCCCTACACCAACAGAAAGTAACATGCTCTAATTCCAATAGTGGCTAAAAGAGATTTCAAATAAGTTTTGCCCAAATCCCACTGTTTGGATCTTTAGTGCTAAGACCAATTTTTGAGTTGTCAAATTCAAAATACATAACCAAAACTGTAGATAGAAATTCAGCTTCCCAAGCAATGATTGTCACACGGGGAAAGTAAACACAAATAAAATACCCAGACCACAATGTTTTCATCCCTTTAAGAAAATGAATGAAAATTACTGATTAAATCTGTCTCAAGGCTGAAAAACCACAGTCTGAAGACCTTCTGTTGGTGTCTATCACTAGAGACAAGCAGGCTCTTAAAACACTCTACAGGCACAACTTCTTTGAAAGCACCCAAATCACCCAGGCATATGCCAGTCTGTTTTGTCTCTAGGCAAGGCTGAAATCCAGTCCTGCTCTCAATTATGAGATTCAAGTGCTCCTTCAGAGTGGAGATTAATACAAGAATTCTTCATTTTTCTGCTGGTTTTGTGTCAACTCAGTCAAACAGAAAGGAAAGCTGGACACCTCAGCTGCAATGGAGATGGTCCCAGAGAGCTGCACTGTGGTCTGCAAAGGGAATTCTGGAGTAAGCTATTGAATCATCTCAGTGTGCCTCATCCACACCCTGACAGAAAGCAGCCTTCCATCACCTTGCTCTCAGCTGATTCTGGCAACCAAAAGATTCAAAGGTTCTGTATTGCATGTTTTCCTCAAATTTAAAAAACCCTTGGTGATGATACACAGTTTGAATCTACCAGCAGCTTACAAAATCTTAACTAATGTGTGCACTCTGCTAATAAGTCCTGAAATGTGTTAAATGCCCTGTTTTCAAACAGATTTCTGGGGTATTCTTTGCGGGTGCTCAAGCCTGTCTAAAATTAAGATTTTGATTCACTTCCAGTAATTCTTGAGACAGACAACAGTCCATTCTGAAGGCTACACAGAGTGCAGCCTTCAAAATGGTGATTTTTACATAAAGTATACAAATTAGTGTATGGTGTGGTGCAGATTAAGTAATTTGAAAAGTTGCTTGCCAGAAGAAATAACTGACATTACCTCCAGTAATTCTTTAGACAGACAACAGTCCTTTCTGAAGGCTACATAAAATGAAGGAACCTGAGGCTTATACTTTCCTAAAGTCTGACTTCAAAAAACAGTGAAAAGAGAGGCTGTTTAATGAATACATTAAAGAGTGAAAAGCTTCAGAATATGGCTTTAAGAATCTATATATCTATACTAACCAATAAGAAGAAGGGTTCCAACAGCTACGCCTCCACCTGGAAACAAAACAAAATGAAGAATAAAGTAAGACTACACTTTAATACTATGTTAGAGAACAATTAACTTTTCTTAGTTTATAAGTCAAAGAAAGGTGATAACGGGGAATTTAAAAATATAAAAGTGAACAACATTTTAATTACCTTTGCAATACTTACTACAATTCTCTATTATGAAATAATTATACATTACATGTAATTACATACTGCACATTACAATTACTTTCACAATATACTGTACTATCATCATTGTGGTAAAAAGATCCTGCAGAGCTCTATGCAACCATGCTCAAGTACTACAGTGGTGATGTATGGTCTGAGCCAGCAGATTTTTACTGGGATAACTCATGTGAGTAAACATTCTCCAAATTCAATTAAATTAATATTAACCACTATCAAGTGATTCCACTATAGTGGAATATCACTATCAAGTGACATTCCTTTGTATCAAGAAGGATGTAAGCTAAGTGACCAACTAAGACTTTAGCAGATTTTAGCAAATTGCCACCCAAGCCTTTGAGGAAAATCCTGGCTCCACTGGGTTTTATCTTACTGACATGGCAGCAAGACTTTCACCCATTGAAACCTGGACTGAGAGATCATAAATGTCACAACACACACTATGAAAAAACATACACTACTGAAGAGATTAAAGTTTTTTATAGTAGGTCTTGGACATAACTCCATGAATTCCTCTACAAGGACAGTGAAAGAAGAACTCGTATTTTATTTTCGGGAAAGAGCACACTAACTTGTAATCTGAATTCCAAGAATTACAATAGTGGAATAACCTGAAATCAGACTATTTTGTTCAACAACTAGGAAAGCTAAAAATACCTGGAAGTGTTCAGGCTGGCCACATGTAACCAGCCTACTGAAGTGTTTTCATGGAAACTGCAGGATGTTGTCTGCAATTCTGTACTGATTTAAAAGCAACTTAGAAGCAAACTAATTGAGGAATCCCATCAGCACAGTATGCAAAGCTCCAGAAGTCAATTCTGGGCTGCACAGATGGACTCCAGTGAACAGGATATTTCATTTTATAAATGGAAAAGCTCCACTAAAATTGATTCCAATATTACTTGGATCAACTTCTAATCTTCAGCTTTGCTAGTGGGACTACAAATGCCTGCAGTGTCTGTAACATTGATATACCCAAAAGGAAGAAAAAAAGCAAATTGCTCTCCCAAAGGCCAAAAAGTGCTAATATTGTTGCATAACAGCACATGAATTAAAACCAGAACAGGATCACTTTGCCATCCTGCACCACAACTCGAGCAGTACTGGGCACTGAAAGTGCTTAGTCAGCTACTAATTTCATAGTTATAGAGAAGCAGATGTTTCAAGCTAAACTCCTGAGTCAAGATGTATGAATGCCTCAATATCTACAGCAAGCTGATCAGGTTATTAATAAATTTCTAGATATTAAATAAAAAACAAACAACAAACCAATTTGAACTGCTGTTTATCAGAGAGTTAGAATCACTCATGAAATCCCCATGTCTTAAGCCCATGATTTTTGTTCCATTTATTTGTTCAGGAGATAAATGCAAATGAACCTAAAAGATGTACCAGAGAGGAAAGCAAAAAAAAAAAAAAAAACCCGAAAACGCAAAATCTGAAATGATACTTGATGTTTGACACAAAGTATGCTTCCAATATTCACTGCATTTAATTGTTCAGGGAGCCAGAACACACAGGTTATTAACAACAGTTGTTTAAAATGAGCACATGCTCTATACAGCCCATAGGAAAGAAAAGCTCCAAATGTTGAGATTTTACCAAATGACATAGAAAACATGATTAGAGCAGCCATAAGTAATGTATTAGCTCATGGCAATAAGTACTTTAAAACCTTGGTTAGAGAAAAGTTCACTTGTAGCCAGGACAGAAGTAGTGTCTCTTCTGCTTTTACACTGAATTTGTTTGTCAAACAGTGCAGTCAAAATTCTCTCAAGCTGCATTTTCAGGCCATCCATGGTACTGTTTCTACAAGGCAGAGCTGTAACATATGTGCACATACCCTGGTTGTTAAAGGCAAACTCAGGTCAGAGCATTGTCTTTACTTTATCATTGAGTGGCTTGAACAAATGTCTTCTACTAGCAGGAATGCAAAACTATTGCAGTTACCATGGTTACACCTTCATATTACAACCAACAACAATACTAGTAAATTAAACAAAAGGCAACAGGAAAAAATAGCAGGGATGCTGATGGAATCAAAAGGAAGAGGCAAAATTTATAAGTTTCCCAAGAAAGCTGCTGTGAACTTGTCATTCTTCCTAATCTCGCTATTTTCATTTTTCTTTGTCAGTATCTAAGGCAGTAGAATATATAAACATCTGAGCAAAACTTGTAACTTTCCACATTGCTACTTACAAGAGAGATTTAAGATCTTATGGAGAGCAGCAGAACAAACTTTGCAAGCTGAGAAGTGCCCAGATCATTTTGAAAGCATATCCCTGACCTTTTTTCCAGCAGCCTGAAACAAACATTTAATACCAGGCATGTGATGGTTATATTACACAATAGTTGCAGCTCACTGCAGAGAACTGCTCTGGCACACATCAGGCATATATGGCCCATAAACCTTGAAAGTAAACTTATAGAAATAAATATAAAATATTTATAAATATAAAATGTATAAATTTATAAAACAAATATAAATAAATATTATAAAATAAATAAACTCTGGAAGTGCAGAGTGCCCTGATGGTAACGCTGCATTTGAAATCCAGCACTTATCTACCACTTCTCTTCCAAAGGAAATTCACTCCGTTAGAGTGAGCCATAACAATGTAACCATCAGCTGCAGGGTGAAAGAAACACCTTGGATTCTTTGCCTTTTCCTCTCTTCAGAAGCTCCTCATTGTGTGTGATAACACCAAGCTTTCCCTCACTCACAGGCTGCATTTTCATGTCTGGCAAATAATTCTGTATCTGGGTTACAGATTTTGAACAGAGCAAAGTTAAACTCAAACCCAAGCCAGAGATCTACAAGACTGCCTAGTGACTATTACAGAGTATGTCTATGAAAATACCAGACTAAAAGAGTTTGTACTAACTTCCATTGGGAATTTATACCAAAAAAAAAGATTGCCCTCAGTCCCTGGTGACAACAAAAATTAAATATTTTTACAGTCAATTATTTGATTGCTAGTGGGCAAGACAAAAGAAGAAAAGTATCAATATTCTTTCAGAAACACATAAACAGCATTCTGCAAAACAATCATAAAGTATTTCCACATCCAGAAAAGGGGCACAAAGCAGACCAAGTCAACATCTGCAGAGTCACCAACACAGTGGGCTCAGCCATTTAGCTTTTCTATTTTTCACACTCTGTGCTGCTTTAGTGGGTGGGTCTGAGCTCCATATTCAGGGATGGTGAGCTCTGTGCACAGAGCAGGGAGACAAAACAATTCCTGCTCCAGCTGGGCACCAAGGACAAATGATCCAAATCTCAGCCCAGGAGCACAAACCCCGTGGGCTGCAGAGAGAAAAACAAGCAGGGTGGGACTGCAGGGGCTAAAGCTGGAATGGGACAATGAAGTGCAAGATGCAAATGGAGCAGAACTGATCCCAGGGAGAGACCCTGGGAGCGCTCGTGCATTTTGGGGCCATTTTGGTTCATCTTGGGTGCAGCCCTGGCTGGGCTCTTGTGCTGCCCAAGGTGGATCCATGGAGGAGATGCTTGGAATCAATCCCTGCTTTGTTCTGTAGCTCTGTCCAGCCCCTGCTCCAGGGCAGCCTGCACAGGGCATCAGCACCATCAGAGGCTCAGTCAGATTGCTCCCCTTACTCAGATGACATCAGGAACACGAGGCCCAGATGACTTTGAGCTCCTCCATTCAAGAAAAAATAAATTGAAGTGAGTTCAGGGAGGTATATGAAAATGGGGCAACTGATTCAAGAGAAGAGGCTGAAGGAAGTGGGCTTGCTCAGCCTGGAGAAGGGAGGAAAACCTGAAGGCCCTGGGGTACCCAAGAGAAGCTGCTGACACACTGCTGGAACTCTGCTTCCTGAGAATTTCACACTTTCTGTGCTGGCAGGCACTGACCCCCAAGAGAACACTGCATTTGACCTGAGGCTGTGGAGAAGCTTCCAAAATGGAATGACAGAACTGGGATTGTGGGTGTGGAGTTTGAATAGAAGAGTGTGATATCACAGCAGGGAAAACTTAGAGTTTAAGATTTTAGAATATAATAATATATATAAAGCAAGATGGAGGTTTTAGGGTAGAGGCTAGTCTTTCTTCACAGGTTTGGGCAGTTTTGTGTAATTGGATAAAAAAGTCTGCATTGCATGGTTGGTTATTGGGTTAAAAGTAAAAATAATTTAGGTGTCATTTCTTAATTGGACAGTTTATCCTTTAAAGGCCTTGTAGAGAGAGAGATACAGCCCCATTTTCAGTTTGTTAGAGTGAAGTGCTGTAGAATCACAGCTTCTGAGACTGTGGAATAAGAACTAACAAACATCTGAGTCCCAACAAGAAATACCACCTCACACATTTAATCCTGACCCTAACAAAAAAGAACCCAATACTTCCCAACAACAGCTGAGCTCTTCACTGAGGTGCAGTGGGAGGGCAACAAGCAACAAATGGGAGCTGAAACAGGGGAGGCTCCCAATGCATATAATGAAAAAGAAAATTCCCTACAAAAAATAATCAAGCATTGGGCTGGGTTACCCAGAGGTGCTGCAAAATCTCTGCCACTGCAGATTTTCAAGACTCCATTGTACAAAGCCCTGAGCAGTCAGCTCTGAATTCAGAGCTGAGCCTGCTTTACAGCTGCAGAGGGGAAATTCTTGAGGTCCCTTCCTCAGCCTCCAAAATCAGTGATTCTGTACAGTTCACCCAGCTGGAGGTGTGTTCCAACCATGCCTGGCACCAGTGGGAACTGGAGTCCAGGCAGCATGCTTAGCATGAGTCTTTCCTGGCTTCCTCTCTTCCTGGCCTCCATTCAGCCTCCAAAAATCAGGGACTTCAGGGCTAGGAGCTTACCCCAGCTTTAACAGAGGAACGTAGAGCCCAAGTTTTCAGAGATGCCACAACCCAAAAAATATCTAAAAGTACTTTCAAAAGGTGTTGTTTCTAGGGGCAAGGAATTTCCTTGAGGTTTAAGTATAAGTATCAGTAAGCTCAGGAAATTATGAAATATTTAAAAGACAAGGAGAATGTAGAAGGGATCCTGGGTTTATTGGAAGTGTCCTCAGTTTCCATAACAAACCACTAATTGTGTTAGCAGGTGCATAGAATTTTAGGAGACTGCCACTGTGGGAGCTGTCTACATCTTCTGAGCCATGCTGTGCAAAATGTACTGTTTCTAAAAGGGAATATGAACAGGAATATTCAATGCAAATCTGCTTTTCATGCAATTAAAATGCTTCACAAATTACACTCACTTAATGAAATATTTCTTTCTCAAGCAGGAAGAGCTTCCTCCACAATGATCCTAATCCCTGATGGAAGTGCAGACACACACACACACACACAAAATTATATACAGGCTGCAAACTGTCCGTTATACAATGGATACGACTTTTATATTATCATTAATCATACAGAGCATCCCTAGAGAGAAAAGTGGCATATTCTGTGTACTCCAAGGACGACTGAACAAAGCTAAAATCAGGCTGTTCTCACCTAAAAGTCCCATGTATGTACATTAAAGATGCACTGCAATTGTGTGAAGAGTGAGAGGATCAGCCAGATAAACACCAGCAAATGAATGAGTTCCCAAGGCAAGGGAAAGTGCCAGCTCCTGACAGGGATGGCACAGGAGCAGTGACAACAGATGAGTCCACAGGACCATCTCACACTAAGAGACAGCAAAACCAGCATCACACCAGAGCCCTTTCTCTAAGGGGGCACTTGAATGATGCAGCCCTGACAAGCAAGGCAGAAAAGACAAATTGAGAACCCCAACACATCCCAACACCTGCGGGGCAGAGAACCCGAACATAAATGCAAAAGCTGGGACATATAAATATCTTTCCTCCAATACAGAGAGACAAAAGGTGGGCAGTATTCATACAGCAGGGGAAAGGGTTCGCTTTCCAGGGGAAACCCTGGCGATACACACACGGCTTTCCAAGGGAAACCCTGCAATACACACACGGCTTTCCAAGGGAAACCCTGCAATACACACACGGCTTTCCAAGGGGGGAATCCTGGCAATACACACACGGCTTTCCAGGGGAAACCCTGGCAATACACACACGGCTTTCCAAGGGGATACCCTGGCAATACACACACGGTTTTCCCAGCCACACACGGCTTCCCAAGGGGAAAGCCAGCCACAGACGGCTTTCCAAGGGGAATCCAGCAGAACACACGGCTTTCCAAGGGGATACCCTGGCAATACACACACGGCTTTCCCAGCTCAAACCCAGCAGCACACGGCTTTCCCAGCCCAAACCCAGCCACACCCGGCTTTCCCAGCCCAAACCCAGCCACACCCGGCTTTCCCAGCCCAAACCCAGCCACACCCGGCTTTCCCAGCCCCAAGCCAGCAGCCCTCCGCGTGGCAGCACGAATCGCCCGGGCCATGTGCCGCTGGGAGAACTGACGGAGCAGCTCCGCAGGGCTGCCCGCAGCGATGGCAGCGCGGCACACACGGCTCCTCCGCAAGCTCCAGCTGCGATACACGACCGGCCTGCCCCGTCCTCCTGCCCCTCCCGCCCTCCCCGCGACCCCCGGGACTGTGGGGAAGAGGGAGAAGCCTCGGGAGCACCTCGGGGTTACGGGAGGGCAGGCAGGGCCTGGCAAAGGGGAGGGCGGCGGGGGCGCAGCTCCGGGTCCCAGTCCCGCTCCCACCAACCTAGCACACAGTCCAGGGAGGGCAGCCCGCTGGAGAGCAGCAGCTGCCCGTGGCGCACCGAGGGCCGAGTGCCCGACAGCGCGGGCGGCCGCGGGCCGGCCCCGGGCCTGCGCTGGAAGCTGGTGCGGCCCCGCTCCCCGCCGGCCGCCGCCATGTCGGGGCCGGGCACACCGGGCCGGCGCTCCGCCAATGGGGGAGCGGCTCGGGCAGCCGCCGGCCAATGGGAGCACGCGTTGTTGGCACGCGCGGAGCCGGCGGAGCGGTGCGGGGCCCGGCGGCGAACGGGGAGGTGAGAGCGGCACCGGGGGGAAGCGGGGCCTTGCCGGGGCTGAGGGGACACCGGGGCACACCGGGGCCGGCAGCGGGCACGGAATGGCGCGGGGAGTGCGGCACGGGTGCTGTGGAGGGGACAGCCCGCTTGTCCCGCCGGTGTCTGCAGGGCCGGGGCGGACAGGCTCGCCTGGAGCGGCATCAGCCGCCTCGTAAAGAGCCTGCGAGGGAAAAGGGCTTGAAAAATGTATTTTCGTAACATAATGTGAGTATACTTGGGTCCCCGCTTGGTTGTGCATAGGCACGGAGCTGTAGCAGGCGTGTGGTTTAATGCCTTCACTTGGCAGCAAGATCTTGTGTCGGCGTGGACCAAGATGTGTGATAGAAAAAATTAAAAGCCATTAAAATGCTTTGACAAGTTCTGGTATGTTTGCTTTGTCAGTCAACGGTCTATGATCTGGTGCTCTGAAAGCAAGGGAAGCCCCTGTCAGTGTATAGAACAGGAACTAGCACAAGTATTTTTATGTTTGTTCTTCATGTCGGCGATTCAGGTGCATCCAAGCTGCTTGAAGGCTCCTGTACAAGTAGAATATAAAAACCAAGCTTTAATACCTTAATCCCTCACTCTCAGTCTTTAATTCCAGTGGATCATGTTTACTGTCGTTCTAAGCCAACTTTCTGAACACCTGTGGTTCTTGAGTCTCCTTTTAATTGAGGGGAAAAAATCCTCGTGTTAAATATGAGCAGCATGAAAGAGCAGCAATATGTGGGCAGTCCTGAACCTCAGAGTTTTCCCTTCATATCCAATTCAAATTCAGGAGCATGAAACTTTCAGCATCATGTGGCCCTAGCTGGGCAAAGGATGTTCTTTTTGCTGCTGGCCAAGCTTCCACACGTGCTGAGCAGTAGACAAATCAAGATTTTTTATCAGGAGTATCAAGAGGTTGTCTTAAGATTTTTTTATTTTCTGCTAAGCTGCGAAATACTGGATAATACTTAATTTTAAGTATAGATTATTGTTTAGTGAAAGTTATCTGTCTGTAGAGGAGAAAATCAAAGGAGACTGGAAACCATGGCAAGAAACAACCCAAGCTGTTTAATTTCACTTCTGTAGTATGTGACCAATGAGGTGTGAATATCTGGAATGGGAAAGGCCAGCAAAATAAAGACCCAAAGCATAATCCACAACTCTTTTAAAATGGTTTGGGCCTCTGTTTCTGTCAGTGGGATCGTGTGGTGTGAATTCTGTCTGACTGAAGAGGGGCTGAAACTTAGGGACAGTTCTCCACTTTCAAACATCACAGTGACTCTGCCTTTTCTTACTGTACTGTGCTGCTGGAGCCCAAATCCCTGAATATTTCAGGTGTGAGTGCTTGCAGGTGTTTGTCACACAGCAATTGCAGGGTATCTGTTGAGATTTTTGTTACAGAAGCTCGTGACCCAGCGATAAGGATACCTCTGATAGGTAAGCAGTGAAAAGAGAAAGAGAATCCTCTGATAAACTGCACCTACTCAATATCTGGGGTGGTTTTTTCCCATTCCAAGCAGTACATTTTCTTTTCTTACTTCATTAACACAAAGTATTTCCTTGCTTTATTGTTTCTTTTCATTAAAATACACTATTGTAGGTTGTCTTGACATAGATCCCGGGCTGAGCCCTCTCTTTTGTTCTTTCATTACTACTTGCCTGCCATGTAAGGGTTTTTTAATACTTTTTTAACCTCATTTTCTGCAGGCCAATTAAAATTGGAGGCTAAATAATTCCTTCTTTTTTTTTTTTTTTTTCTCTTTTTTCTCTTTCCTATTGGAAAGTGAGCACACATAATGAAAGTATTTTGCAAATGGGAATGCTTGTGCCATACCCCTACCATTTTTAGTGGTTCTTGGCTAAACTGCACATTTCCTGGCAATCTCAGTGGCTCAGGGTTGCAAAAGAGGAAATCTCACTCCCTGCTCCTCCTCTGTTTCCAATCCAGCAAACCCTGGTGCTGGTCAGTTCCCTTCTTGGGCTGGTTGAGCTCACTGAACTGATTTGGAGCTATCAACTGACTTTCTCAATAATTTTATTCTGTGCCGTCCTGTGAGCTGGTGCTGCATGGAGGAGGAGGCAGCCCAATCTCCCAGCTCTTGCTAGCTGGGAACTTTGTAGTTATTTCAGAATAAAGATTGGCGTTTTACATTTCAAAAAATGGATTTTTACATAAAGTGATATTTTTGTTACAAAGTTTTTTTGTAGATATCCTTCCAAATATAGAGAAATGGTGTCTTACATAGTAACAGCATGAGAGACTTTCATATAGAACAAAAATAATGAAGTAGATACAATTTTTTCAGTATGAGAACTGAGCTTTTAAAATATAGCAGTAGTTCTGTTGGTGGTGTTCATGTTTCCCCAGTCACATTTTAACCTGATGGGTGCAGTTCAAATCCTACAGATTTAAAAAGTGAGTGGAAATAAGCTATTTTTCAATATGTGGGGGATTTTTCAAATGTTAACATTTTAATACAATAAAGTTTTCCAACTGCATATGTGCTTATGAAAATACTGCTTACAACATGTGACTTTACTTGTATTTCAGACAAATTTCAGAGAAAGAACTAATTTAATGGAAGTTTAATTTCATATTTTTTTAGTTAATAATTTTTAAATCAACGGTGTTTCATTTTCAGGAATAACAATATTTTTTTCACCCTTTTTGAATGATACTGAAGGTTTGCTTATATTCACACGTCTGGTTTTGGAAAGGTGATTTTCAGTCGTTGTAGAAGATCCCACGGGGATCTGCTGTCTGGCAGAAAGCAAGACCACAGCAACTGTGATTCTAGACATTTCCCTAATCCTCAAATGCACATTATGAGCTAGATCAATCCTACTGCTCCTGCTCTAGGGGTGGGATGGAAATGCAGAGAGACTGAGGGACATGGAAGTGATCTCCAGTGCTCAGGAAGTGTCTTAGGAAGTTATTTCTTGTCAGCTTAGCTATGGCAATGGACAGGGGTCCTACTCAGCTCATTGGAGAATGCAGAGGTTTAAACATTTTTTGTCTATTTTGGGATGTCTCAAACTGTAGAATAATCAACTTTCCTTCCTCACAGCTCACATGTTGTCACGTAGAGCTGGCCAGATGGGGATGTCAGTTTTAACTACAAATCCTAACTGTGCTGTGGAGAAATCAAGCTCTCTGTTTTCCTCTTCTTGCAGACTTCCTGGTCCAATTCAGCTACTTGCAGATTCTAAGACGGATTAGGAGGATTTGGGGTGAAAATTGCCTAAGGGGGAAAAAAAATGGAGGGAATACAGTGGTAAGTGAGAGAGCAGTCAGAACATTTGGGGAAAGGTTATGCTTGGAATTTGATCTGCAAGTATGTTTGACATTTCTCTTCCAAAACTCTAGCCTACAGACTTGGGGGAAATCCTGCTATCCTTGTCCCCAGAATAGCAACCCTTGAAGTGTTTCAGCATTTCTATTTTTCACACTCTGTGCTGCTTTAGTGGGTGGGTCTGAGCTCCATATTCAGGGATGGTGAGCTCTGTGCACAGAGCAGGGAGACAAAACAATTCCTGCTCCAGCTGGGCACCAAGGACAAATGATCCAAATCTCAGCCCAGGAGCACAAACCCCGTGGGCTGCAGAGAGAAAAACAAGCAGGGTGGGACTGCAGGGGCTAAAGCTGGAATGGGACAATGAAGTGCAAGATGCAAATGGAGCAGAACTGATCCCAGGGAGAGACCCCGGGAGCGCTCGTGCATTTTGGGGCCATTTTGGTTCATCTTGGGTGCAGCCCTGGCTGGGCTCTGGTGCTGCCCAAGGTGGATCCATGGAGGAGATGCTTGGAATCAATCCCTGCTTTGTTCTTTAGCTCTGTCCAGCCCCTGCTCTAGGGCAGCCTGCACAAGGGATGAGCTTCTGGTGACCACGAAGGGACAGAAGGCATCAATAAGAGGAAGCACGCTGGTCGTGGCCTCTCTTCACCATGTGGGTTGCCCATGTAGGCTCATAGGGCAAGTTAACAGCAGCAGCATTGTGTGGGCAGTGTTCCTCAACAACAGGGTGTTACTACTGATGGCTGTGTTCTGTTGCCTTTGCTTTCAAATCAATGGTTTTGCTGGATTTTAGTTGTGCTGCAGAAGATTCATGTATTCTCTTGTCTTTGAACAAAATGCTGTTCATTTTGGAATCAAACACCAGCCCATTTTATTTCAAATTAATTTCATTTATATATATCTGCCAGGCCAGTTTTCAGTGATATTTTTCTGCTGGATTTATGTGTGGGATAGAGAACCAGAAAAGCACATCCCAGTAGCTGTTGTAATTCATAATCTTATTAGAGTTTGCAGTTCCATCGCCAGGCTGCTTCGCTCATCAGTTGTGGAATGTGCTGGTATTAGACTGTGCTGATTAAAGTTTTCTAGGCACCAAATCAGATTAGGCACCGAGTCACCTGAGCAGGCTGGGCTTGCAGTCATGTGAGCCACGCCCTGCTGAGCTCCTGCTGGGAGCTGAAACAAGGTAGTTTGCTTTGGAGATGTTCTTAAGTATCTAACAGCATGGGTCGTGGATTATGGCTGCAAAGAAGATGGCTTCATTTTCCTGATCTTTGAACTAGCTAGAATGGGATAAGTTTGAAAGTGCAGGATCTTCAGGCCATGAGCCAACAACTGGAAAGAATGTTTAATCCTGGAAGCTCTGACACCAAAAGACCTGGGTTTTTTTCAGTGTGAAAAAGCTTAAAGACTGCTTATTCAGTCAGTCCATGGCAAGTGAAAGAATTATTTGGAGTGTTTAGGACTTGCCAGTTGTATGATATTCTATAAAACATAAAATCTGATTCAGAAAGCCTCTGGATGTTACCCAGATTCATCCTTGTGGATATCCTAAGCAACAGGGAAAAAAAATTAAACCTGTGTCAAATTTAAACAGAAAAACTTATGTCTCCTAATTTACCTCTATTTTAAATTTTTAAAATAGAAGTAAATTAGGAGACATAAGTTAAAGTAGTATTTGCTGAAGCAAGAATTTATTTAAAAGGTTACTTTATGTTTCTTTAATTTCAGAACTGTACAGTATAATATTATTGAAACCTGCAGAACAATAATTTGGAAAGTGAATTGTGAGTTTAATTTAGTGTCTTAATAAGCATCATACAGATTAGTGCTGTATTTAATAGAGATTATTTTCCTTGTATTTCTCATACTTCCTGGTGAGACCCACAAACACAGAAGGAACCTCAGGTTTCTGGTACTGGCCAGTGATGTTTTGTGGTTATTGTCTCCCACAGATATTCCAGACAGGAATGCTAGCTTGATATTTCAGCTCCCACTGACTTTCACAGCACTCTGGCCATCCACAGAGTGAGCCATGGGCCAGGGTGTCCTGCAGTAAATAATTCTGTAGAGATGTGTATTGCTTGCTCTTCAAAAAATTTGACTAGAATGGTAAACTAATTCAGTCACTGAGGGGCAGATGAAGAAAATTTTGGCTTTTAAGTAGTAAGGAAGTAAAAATTGAGATTTTTCAGTGTGAGTTATAAAGTTGGGTAAGACAAGCAAGCAACCTAGTAAAACTCATTGTAAAGCCAGATTCACAACTGGCTACTTAGGGAAACTTGAATTGTTTCAAATTTGGAATAATGTTTTGGTGAAAAAATAAAATAAAATAAAATAATGAATATCTTGCCCTTTTCTGTAGCCAGGCTGTATTTTAGCAAATCACCATTATTCTTTATCTGAGTGGATTCAGCTTCCATCCCCTACACCAAGCCTGCCAATTCCATGCCAAAAGTTCTTTGTGGGAACCCCATTTCAGGAGCATCTATCTGGGAGCAGGGTTGCCATTTTATCCAATTTTTCCCTCTTTGTACTGAATTGCATTCTGTGTGAGATAATATATGGAAAAGGAATAAAAATGAATTCACATTTAAAACTGTAGATACTGAAACAGATTGAGGGAAGCCAAAATGTTATCAAGGTCCTAGAAATAATGATCCTCTAAGTGGTTACTGCAGAATAACTCAGTGTATTGCTAGTGGGACACACAGTATTACTGAAACCTGCAGAACAATAATCTTGAAAATGAATTGTGAGTTTCATTTACTTGTGGGTGCTGCTGGAAATGTGAGCTTCACTAATTGTTTCAAAGTCCTGTCTTGATTTTGTGTGCAAAGAATAGAATGTCTTATTTCATTGCGCTGAGGGGTAATTCATCTGAAGTTTTAGCCCTAAGGTTTATTAGCAAACCTGTGTCTCTTCAGTAGCTATGTTTTCAGTATTTCTGTGATTGAAAATATTTCTGTGACTGTGACTGTGTCCCTAGCAGAGGGAGAAAGGTAATGAAGCTTTTTTTTTTACATCCTGCTCTTACATTGCTGTGAAAACTGTTGCACATTCTTGGAGCCTCATGCTTCCACCTTCTCTCAGTTGTGCTTCCATTGGTCCAAGAAGTGTGAAGCACTGTTTGATCTTGGTGTTCTTATGCTATTGCCAAGCCACAGTGAATTTTTAATAGAATTTTTAACATTTCTGGTGCAAAAGAACTGAAATTCACAAACATTAAGTTGTAGGAATATCATCAATTTTCTTAGCATGCACAGAGTATCTGTGAAAGGAGCTGTATGACCAGTCACTGATTTTCCTTTTAGAAAAGCAATGTATTATGGGAGAGAGGGCAAGCCATGTTCTGTACTTTTGGAACAAACCAGATGAGCAAATGTAGATGAAATAAAATCTTAGCACTTATTAAAAACCTGAAAAGTTTTTAAGGCAATCCAGGGAGACAGTACTAATGAAGTTATGCAGCGATTGTTTCTGTACTGCTTTTCTGTTCCACAAGTACTTGTGTCCTCATTTGAAACTCCTGTTTGGGCTGGATGTCTGTGGTAAAATGAGCCATGCAGGCCCTGCTTGGTGATGTGTTTGGTACCAGTGAGGGTGCAGTTTGTGGGGCTGGAGTGTGCTCTGCACCTCAGCTTAGGATCATTTACTAAACTGGAGAAAGGCACCTCTACTTATTTGATTCACTAAGTAGTCAGTTTTCACATTTATTATTGTGTCAGCTGTATCTTTTATTTTAAACCATCAAATTAAATAATAGCTTATGCTGGCTTTCTATTTTAGTTCATGCATTTAAAACCTGGAAGTCAGATAAAAAGATAGTTTCAGAATAAATTCAGTATATTATTTATGAGTGGAGCAACACATTAGCATGGAGTTCACAATAGATCATATCGCTTTTATTCCATCTTACAAGCTTAGCAGCACAAACAGAATAATCAACATATTATTTGGCTGTCATCTGCTGAACAGAAAGCAGAGATCACAAGGAGGTTTTCCCTAGCTGCAGCGATGGCCTTTTTGTTCCAAGCCCCCATCTGGGAGGGCCATGGTGTGTTATCATATGGAACGCGGGGTTTGCTGTAATCTGCTTAGCTGCACTGCAGTTTGAATCTTTATTCCATGTTTGTGTAATTTATAATTTTAATGAGACCGTGGCTCTTGTGGGCTTTGAAATATATTAAAAGCTCTTTTGTGCATATGCTTTTGTTCTTGCTTAATAGGCTCAGTGTATTTAAAACTGATGAATTTTTATTCATGGATTTGGATGTCTGGGGATTAACTTAGATTGAATATCATTGCACTCATCTATTGGTGTTTGGAACTTTTTTATACTTGTATCTCTAAGTGGAAAAGACCTTACAGAACTTGTGTTTTACACATAAAACAGCTCAGAAATAACTAATAAAATTTTATTGAGCAATGAGCAAAAATACTGATTACAGTTTATTTTTACGGCATAAACTCTCCTGAAGTACCATTTTGCTCTGAAAAAAGTCCCTGAGTCCATGAACATGTGTGTATTTAGAACTTGGTAACTAAAAAGCGGTTTGGGAAAGCGCTCAACATTTTTGCAGAATAACAGCAGTGATAAGCACTTGATTTGCATTTTTCTTCTATTCAGGTAACTTGAAAATGTAAATACTGAGCACTCTCTTGTCTGACTGTGTTGCCTTTCTCCTGTTTTTAACACATTTTTTTAACGCAGAGTGTGCATAAGCTGTCTCATTAGAAGGTGATGCTCATAACTGGGGAGTATTGATAAACATACAGGAGGATTCTTCACTGCTATTTTCCAACATTCCTAAAGCTTGGTCTTGTTTTTTGCTTTGGTATTTTTCAGATGTTTAATGATTTGTTTATTTGTTTGATTTACTATTGTTTAAAGATTTGATACTTTGTGACTTCTGAGTTTTTAAACTAATGTGGAGCACTCTTCAATGATATTCTGTCTGAGACCAGCACTGGCAATAAGGTGGAGACAATTGTGGTTTTTCTAAATAGTCTTGCTGATGGTGTACTGAAATGTGGAGAGGGTTTGGGTTTTTGTTTGTGGTGTTTTTGTTGGGTTGGCTGGTTTTTACCAGCAAACCATCCTTTTTGTAATGACAAAATATTTTAAGTAAACAGCCTTTTTAGTTCTCAGTGCACAGGGGAGTTATTCATCCCTCTTCACTGCTTTGAGAAGTATTTCCAAAACCATATTTCCACAAGATGTGTCAGCTGGGGAGTGCAGGGGACACGTGAGCCATGGACAGCTTCAGCTTTTGTAGGGTTGTAGATTTTTAGTGCCTAATGTGAAAATTAGGCTTGTAACTCTTTGTCTTACAAAACTGAAATGGATTTTCAGTGTTTATATGTGTGTGTCTCAGGGAAGTGAATGTATTGAAATTGAAGATAAACACGTAGTTATTTGACCATTGTGACGTGGGCACAGCCCATTTCTCTCAGTTACCAGGAAGGTGACTCTGGTGTCTGCCAGACCTTTGGTGTTTGTCCTGACTTTGACCTTGTTGCAGAAGACTGTAAAGTGAGTATTTTGTCATCCCTCAGAGGCACATGCATGACCATGCCTTTGCTCAGCTGTCTGGATTTCACTGTTCAGCAAAGAGGAGTGAATGGAGCTGCAGAGGAGGACAAGCTTTGGAATGCATCTGGCCATTAAAACAGCGTTTTATTCAGGGTTGTGCAAGTGTTAGGAGCTGCTTCCCAAAGGTAAATAGAACCAGTGAGAACTACCTGAAATCTGTGTTGGGAAATTGCTCATTCTTGTCTGTAGTCTCTGGTTATTTAACACCAGCCAATTGTGTTATGTTTACAGGATTAAACTCCTTGTCAGCTTGAGATCAGCAGCTGAAGGAGCTCTCGTTGGAGACAAACTGCCAGTGCCTAGTAGAGATAATGTGTAAAAAAGTAATCTCTTCCAGAATATCACCAAGCTTGCTCACATTTGCCAGACCAAGTCCAGTGTTTCTTCCAGAGTGAAGCAACAGCTGGAAATAAAAAGCAATTCTTCTGATCTCCAGCACAGAGGGACCTTTTGAAAATGGTTCTTTGTTTTGCTTTAGATGTTCAGAATCCTCAGATTGAAATTAGAATATTTAAAGCATTTTGTATATTTATATTTTGTATATTCATATATATATATTTAAAACATATTGTGTATCTAATATGGAAAGCATCCAAATAAACAAGATATACACTCTTCACTCTTCTAGCATATGTGACATCAGTTTCATGCAGAAGTTTTAAAATAATAGTTTAATATAAGTAACAGCTCAAACATAAATATTTAAATGGCCTAGTCAGCGTGCAATTTTTTCTTTGGTTTGGGTTTTTGGATTGTTTTTTAAAGTAATCTCAGAGTAATTCTGTGGGAAAGAGATGGTGCAAGTTATGTGTAGAGAAAGGTGTCTGGTTAGACGTGGAGAATGCTAGAGGAGTTTCTGTTGTGGAAGGAAAAACTGATAATCTCTCACTACATATTCAATGAAATTCCAGAATTGGGAAACATGATATAAAGCAAATGCGACCAGAGATGTTTTATGAAAGTAAAAAATCTGTTTAGTGCCAAGTGCAGCGATTTGTTTAGTCACACTTTCAGTGCCTGCAACTTTGATTTTCCTGTATTTAAAAATTCAGCGCCGTATCTTAAATTGTCTTACACGATGCCATTGGTCTTCTGGAAATGGTAAATCTGCTCATTGATTTTCTAATTTTATTATATACACAATAATTGTAATCCAAGATTACAGCAAACAAGATGTTAATTTCTAGACAACCTATGTACATTTCCCTCCGAGTGCGGGTGCTACAGAAGCAAAGAGTACAAAGAGAATACCATTTGTGCTATCCTCACAGGAGCTGTCAATAAAAGATGTAATAGGGGATTTAGGAATCTGGAAATGGCCAACTAATTTATGTGAATCTATTTTATTTCAGCTAGAAAGCCCAAGCTCTGTTTCGTCTGCACTGCATATTGCAGAGCACAGGCTGTCTATAGAAAACCAGGCGGCTGCATATGGATAGTCCCTTGATATCATTCACTTGCTGTGTAATCTTATTATGCAAAGTTCTAATCTTCACCTAGAATGAATGCCTCTGGGTCAGAATATAGTCATATCAGGGTTTTTGAGGTCATGTTTTGTGATCCTTAGCTTATTCTTCTAAGTAGAGCTGGGATTTAAAGAGTATTCCCCAGACACTGGCAGAGATAGACAGCAAAACCTGCTGCCTTTTTGGAAGACAAGACCAACATGAGGTCCCTGGTAGGATTAAACTTGATTTGTAGCTGTAGGATTTTTTAACAGATGTATTATTGGACAGGGAATAGGGGGCCACCAGCACAGCGAAATTGGATCACAATTGGCATTCTCAGGGAGTCCGCTGGCTGCTAAAACAGCAGCTGCATGTGGATTTGACTTCTTTCAGGTGAAGCGACTTCCAGTCATTTGGAAAGGATGGGATGAAAAGGAACCTTGGTGATAATTTTGATGTCTGCAAGATTTAGTACCAATGTAATGGGATTATCGGTAACACCTTCGCTGCAGAAAAAGCCACCTGGCGCTATAACTGGCAGCAACTGAGATCTAATCCTTTCCCATCTCTTGGATGTCATTCATGAGGCTCAAAGTGATTTCTGCCCTGCTAGCTGTGATTAATTTTATAAACAAACAAACAAAAACCGAGTGATGAAAGCACAGGCTATGGGAGGAAAAGGGAACAGAAGATACTAGTAATTACATTTTGCATTTTATTTGCTGTGTATTTTACAACTATACAGTTGTGATAAAATAATGAAATTGTGTTCTCTGTGATAAATATAGATGTGTGACCTTTTTTAACCAATGTTGATTTCGGTAGAAATTTTTCAGCTACCTGCTATATGATAGTAGGTAGTACCTGGAAGTGATTAGGTTTTAGGCCATTCTGCAATAAGGATGTTTGTACTACAGAGCCATTAAGTTTTCAAGGGGCCTGTGACTTAAATAATTCATTTTATTGTGCCTAATGGTCTTATGTTCGATCTGATGGAGTTGCCTGCTGATGGTACTTTGTATTAAAACTGTGTGATGTGGAAAACTGTGTTAACTTCCTTGTGATCAACAATATGACATTGTTTCAAAAATATAATGACAAAAAGTTCTCAGAGGAAAAAATTATATTTTAACAATGATAGTTTTTAACAATTATATTTTAATGATGCTCAAGTTAATTATTTCTCTGTGCGTGTGTTTTTGTTTTTTTTAAATAAACTAGTTTGGTCTGGTGTTTTTTTACTGGATTTGCTACAACCAGTTATTAACTGGAAGTTGTTACTTAAAATGATACGGAAACTCTTAGTATTTTAGTTATTTGGAATTAATCTTAGATGTCTAAATATGAACCTTAACATTTAAATCACTCTCCCATCTTCAGGAGGTACCTTGCCAGGGTCAGACTCTATAATCCAGGTATATATGTGTCTTCATTTGAAATTAACTTCCTTGAGTAGTAGTCAAAAGCTTTTATATAAAGCTAAGAATTTTTTGATTGTTATCATAAAATCTGATAAGCTTGAGCATTTAAAAAAATCCTTTGTACCACATTTATAAGAAGAGGTTGGTGAAATCTGTATCTCAGGCATTAAGAATTTATTTAAGAGAACTGGGAACAAAATTTGAGGGCTCTTCACTCATGTTCTGTCCTTGTGGTTAGTTTTTTACCATGGCAGCTCTGGCAGCAGGCAAAGCTCACTCTGAGCCCTGGGTGTCCCTGAATAGCTCCCAAATCTACTCACAAGCATCCCAAGGAAACACGTGTCCAGGGTGACTATCCCTAGGTTTGTGTCACCCAAAATCCAAAAGGAAACAGCTTACAATCACTTTGAAACTTGTTTTCTGACATGTATAGCAGTTGTTTGGAATTTCATAATAAAAATATTTTAGTTACAACCTGACAGCTGGTGGCATGGGAGGCTTACTGTTCATTTGTCCCAGTTTGATCTGTGTACTCTGGGCATTGTAATGCATTGTTTGCAAATGCCTTTTTACCTGCAATACCCACAGGTGCCTAAATTCTCTACTGTCTTAATATGTTAATGTCACTGTAGAACATGAAATAACATGACATGCACACGCTGCTTTTTTCAAGGTAAAAAGAAACTTTAATTTCTGATTCCAACATTTATAGATTTCCAAAAGTGACAGTGGATTGGAGGGTGAAAGTGCCACCTCTCCAATGGACAAACCAACAGTCCACCCAATTTCTCCTCCATAAAAGAACGCAAAACAATAATTTGTTTACATAAAGTGTGTGAGAAAGTTCGTTACAAGAATGTAAACATCAGAAGGCTTAGAAAATCTCAAAAAATCAGGATGACAGCTAATGTGTTAATAAAAGGTTTCTGAATAGCATGGGGCAAAAATAGTGGATACTTGTGCAGTATTTTTCTTTCTTCCTGAACTGAGAAGCAATGTGAGGGTCCTTTCCACCAGATGCTGTTAAGAAGTATTGCTGATGGACTTCTCTGAAAACGTAGTTGTGCATTCACCTACTTCTTGCAAAGATTCATCTGCTGTGCCTCCACCTTCCTTTTGTCCCCTCTGTCACCGTTCTGGGCTCTCAGTGTGTCTGGCCTAAGAGTAAGGCATTGGTTGGTGCACTGAATTGAGAAGAGCCAACCACTTCTGTGCCTCACCAGAATGGATTCTGCTGAAAGTGCATTCCCGTTCCAGGGGAGCTGTTCCAGTTCCTGCAGTGTGTTGTGCTGGGTGCTGCATCTGCCGGTGACACAATTCAAGACTTTTCTGTTTGCCATTGCATTTTGGGTCATTACTGTGAAAATTCAGATAGTGAATGATGAATCACAGCTTGGTTTAAGCTGTTCTAGTGCAGAGAAGTTTATGTAGATAAAAAAGGGCGTCTCTTTGGGAACAAGGAAAAGAACTTGTTAGAGAATATTTGCTCCCAGTAATGGTTGTCTTTTGAATGTAGTCAGGCAAAACTCCCATTAAATTCTAGTGAGAGTTGTGAAAGAAACCCATGCACTTTTAAATTCCTTCATTTCATTAGTGAAATGTAGAAGATGTCTTTATTTCATTTTGAAGTGGGCATATTTTATACAGCATTTTTCCTTTTCTTCTTTTCAACATACTGTATTTGCTCAGCAAAATCTATTGACACATCTTAGTAAAAGAGGGAAATCTTGCAGTGGTTTTAGTCCATGGTAAGGCAATGCTGAGTTTCAGGGGAACAAGTTTTGCAGAATGTAGAACTTGCTTCAATTACTTCATTATGTCTGTTTTCCACTTCCTTAAGTGTAACCACCAAATTGTGATACGGAAACATTTTATTTAGATTAGGATTGTAGGAATTGGGTCTCCTAATCAGAGTTGGACTTGAATATTTGGGGAAAGGGGCGAGAAAATGTTTACAGGCTAATGTACTGCAGAAGTTATGGCACTGTGCTGCAGCTGAAAACAGAAAGACCTGATGCCTTATTTCTCTATGCCCCTCTTCAGGTCTGTCTGATTATTCGTTGGTATCATTACACTGTTGGGTTTTTTTAATCTTGTCCCCCAGTTACACACTAAAGATGGGTTTGTAAATGTTGGATTGCTTGTTCTCCAAGGAGTGATCCTCTTGTGTTTTGCTGTAGGGCTGCTGGGCACCGTACCACTGTAGGATGCTTCGCAATGCCCTAGGAAAAACCTGCCGATTTCTGGGCTACACGCTGCAGTATGGCTGCATAGCACACTGTGCCTTCGAGTACCTTGGAGGAATTGTTGTGGTAATCTTCATTTGCATGACAGTTACAAGGAGATAAAACTAATACTGACATTTTTCTGTGTGATGATGCCAATATTTCAGGTTTCTTAATTTTCTTCAAAGCATTTAACACAATTTATGGGAAGGAGGTGCAGCCTTTGTGAAAGTTATTTGTACTTTGTTTTCTGATGTGTTATTGCTCGAAGCATCACTGAAATAAATGGGAAACTCTGATTAAGCGTTTTGCACAGAGTCCTTTAAGAAACGCTGGAGTCAGTGATAGGAAATGCCTTTGTTTCACACTCTGGCCAAATTTTTGGGTGTTTTATGCTCCCTGCCCCTCCTCCCCAGGTCCTTAACCTGGCAGATACTGCTGCTGGGCATGGGGGAGTCTGGCTCTGAGCTGCTCCTGCAGCTTCCGTGATGATTCTGTGTCACAGAGAAGAGAAAGGAGTAAGCTGGTAGGGCTTTGAGCACAGCTCCTAAAAATTTCTTGGAGATGCAGTGCTGAAAAGGAATCCATAAGGACCTGTAGCACCTAGTGCAGTTCAGGACCAACCCCAAGGAAATATGGAGCTGTAACAGAATTAGAGGTGCTCTGGGGGCTCCCCTCAGCTTTGAAATGCATCACACATTCCATGGAGGAGCTCACTTTGAGTTCTCTACATTCCGCCTTTTCTAATTTATTAGCATGTCATTTAAATATCAGTTTATTTTAGAAAGAAGCAGTTTGAAATAGTAATTTTTTTCTCCTTTCTTTCTCATTTGCAGTGCTCTGGACCTTCCATGGAACCAACCATTCAGAACTCTGATGTTGTCTTTTCGGAGAACCTCAGCCGCCACTTTTACTGCATTCGAAAGTACGCTGAGAGCACATCTGACATTCCCTTTGTAGGGCTTGCCAATAACCACGTTCTGCCCTTGACTTTTAGTGTATTTTTCTGCTTCTAACTTGTAATTTTTCATTGTGCCTAAAGGATCCTAAAGTTACCAGCACAAACAGCCCAATGAACAACTTGTCAAAATTCAGTTTGGATTTAGTCTGTTGTCACTATCACAGCTTTGTCCAAAAAATAGAAAAAAATCCTTTTTTTCCTCCCCCTGAGTGATTCTAGTGAGTGAATGTAACTTCTTCTCTAAGCAGTTTGGTCTTGAAAATCAGCTATGGGTATTACTGGTCTCAGGTTGTAGTCTTAAATGTTTCATAAATGATCTCAGTAACAAAAATTCACTCAACTTTTAAAATTCTGTGAAATTACACCTGAGTAAAACTGAAGGAACTAAAATTGTACACAAGAATTTTCGGCACAATGGACTGTCTTTAATGTGTGTGAATATTTTTGGAGTAGATATGTGGATGCTCATGTACTCAGCCAACTAGTTTGTAACTAGAGTTCTTCTGTTTGTTTTTGTTTGTTTTTTTTTCCTCTCAGAGGAGATATTGTAATTGTGAAAAGCCCAAATGACCCCAAATCAAATATCTGTAAAAGAGTAATTGGCTTGGAAGGGGATAAAGTCTGCACAAGCAACCCTTCAGATTTCCTTAAGAGTCACAGCTATGTAAGTATTAGACTTTCTTCCTATGTAAATTAATGATTACTTAAATAGGCCTGGTGGTCTGTAAAAGATTTGCAATATTTGAGGATAATAATAAATCATAAATTATGACATTAATAAATTATTATTCTTGAATATGTACAGTAAAATGCTGTACTTTTAGACTATTTATGCCAAGCTGTCTTCCTCTGCTTTTTGTTTCTTAGGAACTGTAGACAGATAATATTTCTGCTGTGCCCATTGGAAGAATGCTCTGAAAGTCTCTGTACAAAGTGCTGTACAAAAGAGAGGTGTTTGGTGTTCAGGCAAAACTGTTCCTGTATTTTAAACACTAAGAAGTGAATGCTTGACTCTGCAATAGCTTTGCAGATTTTTCTTTCAAAATTCTACTTTAGTGTATCTCTATTTCAATGTAGCAATATTTTAATGTTCCTCAGTATGGTTGGAAAAGTAGAAATTTTCCTAACTTGGCCAAAAAGTCAGGTGATGCAATGAAAAGGGAAAAATAATTTCAATGTTCATTTGTCCTTATGCAGATAGACTTCACAGAAGTTTGGGAAGATCTTTGACAAAATCTTTTTAGCACTTTTTTTAGGATATCATGAGAAAAATCCTCAGGAATGGTGATCACAGAAGAATGTAGGTTTTTTCTTGGCCCAGAAGTGTGTTTGACTGTTACCTCTATTCAGCACTTGTGGAGCCATCAGATATTCCCAGATGATCTTTAAACAAAGCTGTGATTTTGCCCTTTCATATCCACTCCGTCCTCAGAATAAGAAGAATGAGCATGTGGCCAAAGTCCTGTGCTGAGGAGGTGGAGAATTTGATGTTACACTCCTTACAGGCAGCTCCAGTTTGTGACACAGAAATCCTGTAAGAATTTAGCTTCCATAAAGGCAGCCACGTTCACCAGGGAGCCTCCAGCTACCATTGCTTCATTGGTATTGAGCAGCTGAAGTGGAGTTTGTCTTTACTTAATGCAAAAATTCTTGTTTAGTGCCAGGAAGTAAGGACATGAGTCATACCCTGCTCTGAGGGTTTGAATTTGTTCCTTTCACTCCAGTGTTGAGGCAAGACACCTTGGGCACCTGCCTCTAATCTGCACTGCTGCTGTCATGCCAGAGCCACTGGAGCTGCTGTTCTTAGACTTTGCTCACTTGTGGGCATAAAGAAGGAACTCATTCTGTTACATTTTGAAGGAGAGGACAAAACATTTAGTTTTTCCACAAATCAAATTGTGTTAACCATTTAACCAAGGGAAAACCTACCAAAAGCCCCAAAGAACACAAACCCACCTTTCTCACCAAGTTAAAGGAATCCTCTAGCTCTGGTGGAGCTCATAATTGTGAGCTCATAAATGTGGAATACACATTTCCCAGAGGAGACCAACCTGAATTCTGTGTACAGTGGCAGAAGACACAAACTGAATTTCTCTGAGGATCTTTTTCCTCACTTGTCTTAGTCTGGAATAGGAAGTTCAGGAAAGATTTGTACTTAAAACAGGATATCAGCTTTTCTGGAAACACTGAAGTGACCAAGTGAATATTCAGCAGAACAATTTCTGCCCTAGTGCAGGGTTTCTTGTCTCCAGTTTTTATCCAAAATATGAGGAGAAAGAGCAGATGGGGAATGCAGAGTCCATTTCCTGTTTTCATAAAGGCTAATGTGTGGAAGTACAGAGAAGGGACAAGCTTTTGTAATTCTTACACCATAAATTGTATCTAGGAGGAGAAATTATCTAAATGGAAGTGCTCTTGTGGCTGATACCTGTTTTTCTTCTACTTTTAGTGCTTGGTAAAGAGGTAGGTCTTTCCATCTGTTCAGGAGACACTTCCTTTACAGAAGAGTAAATTCTCAACGTGGATATCTGTACTTTATGTTCATAACTGAGGCTGGATTACTCACTAAGTAAATTGTTGGGGAGGGGAAACATGGCATGTATTTATGTTTAGGCAATTGCCTCATCAGATTCCTTCTTTTTAGTGAATCACTGTGCTTTAACTCAAACACAGAATTCCTCACAGCAAATAATGGCAGCAGATGCACAGAGAACTGGCTGTTTTGTTGATACTTGCCTGAGGTGGGTTTTGGAAAAAAAAGATTGTCCAAGCTGAGGAAAGGCCTGGGCTGTGGTTCCAGATGGCCAGGAGCACAGCTGGGGGGTCTCTCTGTCAGGGGAAGGTGCCACTCCTTAAGTGAGCAAAGCCTGGAAAGTGTCATGAGTTTTGCACTTTATATTTGGCTGCTGACTGCCTTTTCTCAAACAGGAAATCTGAGTGGTGTGTGAATGCTGTGACTCCAAAGTGTGTAAGGTCAGAGCAGTCTTTGTTTTTATTACAGTGAACTGCTCAGCTTTCCTTGAGGGCTTATCTCCTATTTTGGGAACTTTCTGTCACGTCTGCAGACTTACACGGTAAATGGGAATATCAGATGCCAGCAATATTGCCAAATTAGGCAGCTCAGACCCCTGCTTCAGTCTGTGCTGTTGGTTGCCAACTAGTGGATAGATTTTCTGAGCTAGCCAGTTCCTGGAGGTGGCACAGTCATGGCCATACAATGGGAAAATTACCTGTAAGCACCTGCTTTAGATTTGCCCTAAAAGGAGAATCCTTAGAGCCACGTTAGTAGGAATTGTTCTCAGTCTGTATTGACTGTGTCATTGATAGTGTTGGTATATTTTACAGCATTGAAGTTTGGGATTTTTGTGCTTAGAAGCATTGTCACACACAAGTCTTACCCTGAAGCCTAAGAGAATGCTAAAATCAGATCCTTCTTGAGGTGCTGGTTCATTCATGAATATACTTCTGTGTATGGAGAACTCTGTTTACAATTTGCTCTCTGCAAAATTACACAGATGAGATACATTCTTGCAGCAAACAACCAAGGAGATACCTGGAGATTAAAAAAAAATCCAAACACAACAAACCAACCTTCCAAGCTCTAATGAAAAGAAACAAACAAACAACAAAAAAAATCATACATAAGATGAATAAGTTGTTCTGAAAGAGGTATTTCAGCTGAGTAGAAATGCACAGTAACAGAGGCAGTTAAAATACTCTTGCTGCTCTATTTAACTAAAGGAATACATCATAAGAGAAAATTATTTTTGTCAGAGTGCACTAAAGCTAAAGCTCTATCAGAAACCTGCCTTTGATGGAGTTGGATTACAGGATGATGGAACTAATGCCACATATAAAACCGAGTGGTATAAATTAGGCATAGGCTGAAATTACAGTTTAAGTACATACTATTGGAGTTTATCTGTAGAACAATAATTAGTGAAATCTTCCTATTTACATGAAAGTATAATGAAATCCTTTTTTTGAATAAGCTGCTATGATATTACAAAGTTAGGAAAAGTTAGTTTTCCTTTTTTTATATCTGATATGGAATGTGAGCATCAGGCTGGCAATTTTCCAGGGCTCTTTTTTGGTTTTGTGCTAAATGTACATTTGTAAATAGAAACAAGTGTATTTGCTGTAATAAACATTTAAGAATGCATAATGTATTTTTTCTGTATGAGAGGCAATGTGGTATGAACCCAGAAGTTAAAAAGGTAAACAACTAATGCTGTATTCAGAACTAGTTTCACTTATTATGAGATATCCTATTTTATTCATTTAACTATATAGCAATTAATGAGGATTAATAAGGAAATTAATCACAGTAAACCTCTGAAATGGTCCTTAAAAAACCCCCACAGCTGAAAGGTTATTTTTCATATTTAAGCTTTTATTTCCTGTTTAAAAAACTCTTAATACAGGTTTATAATTCAGATTGAGTATCTTATTGCTTTGTTTGAATTTGCTTTAATGCCATTTACTTTAGCTTTAATTTCTTTATGTACCATATGTTCTTGTGTTGCAGGTCCTATTTACAGTGTGAAAAAGTGAGGGCTAAACCATCAGAATCAAACAGCTTATATGTCATAAACCACCAATATGCTGAGCCTTTGAGGCACTTAAACAAAAGTAGTCCCTAATAGTGTCACTTAATAGAGGCAGAGTCTGTAAATAAGGAACTGCCTTGTGCAAGTCCCGGTGATAAAAAGCTGAGATACAAATCCATATCTCAGCAACACCGTGCTGGTGATCAATCAGCTCCCACTAATGCTGCCAGCCTGGCTGCTGGGCCAGTGTTTGCCTTGTGCTGCAGCAAAATGAGCCTTGCCACGGAGATGGCATCTCCTCATCCTGTGGGAGCTCCAGAGCCAACAGAATTCCCAGGATAATGCACCTCGCTGTGTTTGCACAGTGCTGGTAACTCTTCAACAGCTCTTGGCTAATGCAGTAAGGATATGATGTGGGCACTAAGGATAACATAATGTCAAAACAAATGGCACAGGATCGTAATCACAGGGTTTGAATACACCCCGCGAGACACTGAAAAGTGGTTTGGTATTTCAGAGCACTCAGTACTGTTGGATAGTCATTTTAAGGTATCCTAAATAGCAATTAAAAATAAACCTAATGAAAACACCTCTTCTTTTCCCTTTGCTCTAAGTATCTTAATGTTTACACTCATGGTTTAGTAGTTTGCTGAGTAAGTTTCAGTAGTTGCTGATATGGAAAATGAGTAAGGTATTTTCTTGCTCCTCCTTAGCTCTAAGTGTTCTAGAGGCTCAACAGAAAGTCATGCCATAATTCTAACCAGCAGCTGTGCTGAGTGTCTGTGGGAGAGGAGAGCTCATTTGGCATATTTGTTGGTTTGCAGATGGCTCTGTATCCCACTACAGAGAGTTCATGACTCATGCTTACCTTGAATTTTCTGAGAAGTTGTTTTAAATCAAAATTCCGATTTGTCAAAACTAAATTGTTCAAGGGAAAAGAAACACAAAGGATTTTATCAGTCTAATTCCCAATATTTCCAGAATTTCTTCTGCTCAAGTGGCTTGGCCTTTATACCTTTGCAGTTTTGGTTTGGTGATACTTCAAGAACATAGAAGTAGCCACATTTTATGATTCTGTTATTCCTCTGCTCAAAGTTCAGTAACAACTTCTGCGAAGCTGCTCAGGATGGTGAAACCAGCTACTTGGGACTCAAGTGAAGCTTTTGAGCACAGGTTTTAGTCTGAGTGTACCAGCTGTACAGGAGAGATTCAGCTCCATCCTGATGGAGCTGGCAGACAGGATTCCTTAGCCCTGATGCTATGATTTATCAGGACCTGCTCTCCCAGGCTGAACTGCAGATCTGTGAGCACAGGGCACACCAGTGATGGGTTCTGTGTTAGAACCAGGAACAGGACAGGATTCCTTAGCCCTGATGCTATCATTTATCAGGCCCTGCTCTCCCAGGCTGAACTGCAGATCTGTGAGCACAGGGCACACCAGTGATGGTGATGGGTTCTGTGTTAGAACCAGGGTCTGCACCCACAGGGTTTTGTGCTCTCACACTTACACTTTTGGGTGACCCTGTTACATCACCTATTATCTGGAGAAGAAAATCAAACCCTTCTTAATTATTACTGTCAGAAAGGTCTCTGCAAACTGTTAAGTAATCTTTGATGGATTTGTAATCAATACTTTTTCTAAAAATCTAAGGCTAATAAGAGTCTGGACTGGTCAATCACAGGCATATTCTGAATTTTTGTTCAGGAGTTTCTAAATGTAACTAGGAGATTTGGGTCTGAAAGTTTTGGCCTAAGAAAATGAATAAGTTAGTTTTAATTTTAACAGATTTTAGAAAAGGAAAGATGATTCATAATTTAAATTTAGGGTTGCAGCTAGAGGTTTTAGAAAACAGATACATAGCTTTTCCAGCTGATTGAGATCTGTGTATTTAGCAATATGATCTAGATCTCAGCATTAAATATTTACAGCAATAAACAATGCATGCAAGTGTTTGAATTATTCAACACAGTTGAAAACTTTTGGAACGGGTAGAAAGTGATAGTAAGAGAAATCAGATATTTTTCTCATATTTGACTATCAGATATTTTTCTCATACTTGACAGATAGTTTTCTCAGATATATGACTCCCTAGACATCTTTGATGTGCAAACCTCTCCTATTAAGCTGTAGGTGTAGTGATCAAACCTTTTAAGTTCCATGTAGTCAAGCTCAGGACAGCAGTAGTTACTCCTACATTACACAAAGTTTAGAAGGAGCAGCAGTGATGAAACCCCAAAGATTAAAATAACCCATGAGTGCTCTCACTGTAACAGCTTAGCCACTTTTTTGTTGCAAAACAACACCCAACTGGTGTGTTTTCATGGTAGAGAAAAATATCTTAAAATATCTTAGGAATTCAAGCCTAAGTTAATATTCCTTAGTTCCCCTGTGGTGTGTGAGTTAACACTGCAGGTTATGTGATTTTAATATTGGTTAATATTTAATTTCAAAACTTAGGCAAGTCTTCATATCTTACCTTTTTAGAAATCTATTAAAATTACAAATTTCATCGTAGAGAGAATGAATTCATAATATAAATATGTAATCACAATGAATTTGATTTCTGTATAAAAACACATTAGAGTTTCACTGTCATCCTCTCTAATAACAACCTGGACCAACATCATAATGTCTTCTTTTTAATCTGTGCATTTAAACAAACTGGGTCAAGTACATTATGTCTTATTCATTAGCAGCTTAAACTGTTCAGCGAGTAGAGGGAAAATGCTAGACTCTTTGGAAGTACCTATAAATTTAAGGTAATTTATAAATTTATAATTTTAAGGTAAATTCATTCTGTTATATTAAGAAATATTAAATTCCAGGTAATTCAGCCTTTTAAGGGTACATAGAAGATGTTGATTTAACATCTGCTATACTGTTTAAGTTCCAGTGTGGTTTCTATCATGTCATTGCTTTTTTCAGCACAAAAAAGTAAATATAAATTCTTATCCTGATTCTGAAAATGTTGAGCTAATTAATGTAGTTGGGTTTTATACAGATGGCAGCCTTAATATGAACAACATTTATGATAAACCTACAGAAACAGTGCCTGGAGCAACTGGATCATTAAAAAAAGTATTTGTTAAGCATTATTCAGTCTTGGTTCTGATTTAATAAATAAGGGATTAAGGAGTAGTTATGTGAGACTTTAAGTATAGAGTGATAAAACAAACTCCTGCATTTCTATGGTGTATATTTTATCCTAACTAGATGCAATTTACTTAAATAAGGCAATTTAATCAGTATTTAGTAAATTTGTCATTTGATATTGTAGAATCTTTCATCATATTTCACTTTAATCAAGAAAGGTAACACCTGTGGTTTATTCACAAAAGCTCCTTTTGTTAAATGAACACCCGCAGGCCATGAAGCAATTACATTTGTTGCTTGTACCAAAGTGGGAGGCACTTAAAGAGACCTTAGTAGGGATAGATGAGAACTTGCAGACTTTATTCTTTTGTCCAGCACTGAGATTAGTTCTTATCATAGCTCATGAAGGAAGCCTCTGAACTGAAAAGATGGGAATTATTTAAAGTTCTTCTTAAGTTGGAAACTTTGATATTGCTGGAGGTGATGTGAATACCTGTGACCTTACAAAAGTTCAAACATCTACTCCCAGCTGCTTGTATGTGCTGATGTTTTTGGAGATTGTAAGACATTCATGTTTATAAGTGCCCTAAAATCACTAGCAAAAGCTCTCTCAAAACAAAAACCCCAAACCACAGAAGCCTGTTGTCAGTTAGTGGGGTTTGGGAGTATTTTTGAGGCAGATAATTTAGTTCTGTTAGCTTTATTTGCAATACGTTAGTTTTCTAATATGTCACTTAATGCAGCACAGGGTTCTTATCTCTTGGGTTTGAAGATAATTGAGTAATCAAAGAAAAAAGTTTGGCATCATGTCAAGAGACAAAAAGAATGTAATCATTTGATGATTTCCCCCCGTTTAAGTAAATTAATGTTTTATGCTGGTGAGTATCAAACACCTGCCCTGTACTTCAGTTCTGCCACTTTAACTGCACCCCTGAGTAAACTCCAACAGCTCTGCAAATTTTGCCAGTGAAAGATGTTTATTTGGGGTGAAAGAGAATGAAGTACTGCCTCTAGCTCAGTTGTTCCCAGGGATAGTCTTGTTCCTCTGGTCTAGAGCCTGGGGAGGGAGCAGAGGGGTGTCTGATGGTGCCTTTCATTGTCCCACTTTGAAGCAGCACTGCAGATAACCAGTTCTGCCTGAGAACAAGAGAGGTAAATCCTGGGATAATCTGCACAGAACAGAGGCACAGGGGCTGCTGAGGCACAGGGAGTTGCCTGCAGACAGTCAGAGACAGCATTTCACAGCAGCCTGCACTGCTCAGGAGTTGCTGGTTCTGCAGTCCCACTCATTCTGTGAAAATTCAGCTGCTGGGTGTGTGAGACTTTCCCATCTTTAGTTCTGGCCTGTGTGTAGGCAGTTCAGAGATGCTGCCCAGCCCAGGGCAATGCTTTTACCCCCATCAGTGGGGGTTTGCAGTCACTGTCCCTCTGTGTAGTGGGAGCTGTGATTTCAGTGGCACTTCTTGGATGCAGTTAACTTTCTCTAAGAGGTCCACTGCCTGTAGATTCCAAAATGCAACCCTGTGAGCTGTCATACAAGTGGCTTTCCCTCTGCATTGGGGTTTTTGGCAGCAGCAGCAGCAGCACATTGCCATGCAGTTATTACATTCTTACTAAAAATACCGGTTTTTAACAGCCAATTTTTTTTTCTTTGGTGAATATAATTCCCAGCTAGTGTGCTTGCAGAGCTTTGCAGTGTTTCAGATTGGGGCCTGGCCTCTGATATTCCAAGTGCACTATTCCCTGTGAGTAATCCCACTGAGATCAGTGATGTGGTGTAGACATGGCTTGGTGCATAGAGGATTCTGGCACTGGTCTTTATTTCAAAGGGGTTTATACTACTTTTGGGTTTTGTTTTGTTTTTTTTTTAATTAATGATTATGGCCTGTCACTGGTATTTGGGTTCACATTTTCCTGTAATTCTTGTGATTTTTTTTATTGCTTGGCTTGATTCTAGGTTGTTGTGAAGTGCCTAGATGATGGACAGACACTCTACAAAGGTGCATTATCCCTAGATAATGTCACACATTGTGACAGTACTCTTAATGCCAAATTCAGAGGTGTAGGGCCCAGTCATAACTTCCAGGGAGAACTGCAAAAATTACCTTAAGTGGTGAATTTCAGGATGTAGGAAGACACTTTACTGCAAATGTTCTACCTGGAATGCAAAATGTGAACATCTTGACTAGACAAATAATTATTCCTAGTACAGGAAGTAGTTTAATACCATAGCAGGCAAAAGCAATTTATTTTTTTTTTTTTGTAATTTTGGAGCTTGGTGAAAATATGGGAGGTGTTCTAGAAAGCTTTTGGATATACTTGATTCACGAGTGGTTCTTTACTTTACACAGTAAAAGATGAGCATCACATTCTGCCTGTGAACTGGGAGAAGTGAGACAGCACAGGAACCAGAACAGCACAGGGGAGCTGGCAGGGAGACAGGAGCACATTGCAAGAAGTGTTGGTTTTGCAGCAGCATGAAATGTTAGCGTGGCTTCGCTTTCTGTATCTGAGTAATTCCAGCTTGTCCTGTGTGTGTGTTTGCTGAGGGAGTCTCACAGCAGTTTGGTGGCCGAATTGTTATTCCAGTACGTGCTGGAGTTTGCACCAGGAAGGTCAGGTGCTGCCTTGTACTGTTATTTGCACATGGGAAACAAACTCATGTGTGAGTGTGGACACGGGGAGTGCTTTGGGTGGGTCCCCTGAACTAAGTGACCACAAACATCCAACTACCCTGCTGGACATGCTAAACAGGCTGTGCTCCATGGAATCTTTGAGGAAAACAGCAGTGACAGCATGTGCTCAAACAGAGACCTATCAAAAACACAAGATGCATGTTCTACACAGGTTGTTTGACTCCAGATAGAAGCTTTTGAAAATGTATAAATTCACTTCTGCTTGGTTTTTTTGTTTGCAAAGCTGCTTGGGTAGGAGGAGGGCCAAAGTCATGTAGCTGGAACCAGCTGGCCTTCCCAGAGGAAACCCTTTGGTGCATGTGCCAGGAATCTGATCAGCCTTCCAAGCAACAAAGGTGACAGACAAGCTGAACAGGGAATTCCTGTCTGGAAGGACTGGGAGAACAAGCTTGGCTCATGTAGTGAAAGAGTTAAAAACAAAGGAGGTGGCATTCCTTTATACCTGTGGCAGGAGATGGTACCAGTGGGTTTCAAAAGGGCTTAGACATTGCTGGGCACGTTCTAAAATGCTGAGGGCAGGCTTTGTGCCCTCTGACACACCTCCAGCATCTTTCCTGGTGCCACAGAAACACAGGGCTGCTTGGGAGGGATGGCCAGGCTCACAGATGCTTTCTGCAGCGTGTTTCATGCTGCCCAAGTGACCTGTTGTGTCTCAAGCCACAGCTGGCACATTTGCCACGGCTCAGCAGAGGGGCTCTGGCAGCAGTGTGCCAGCCTGGGCTGCTGCTCTGGTGACAGGCACGTGGCAGCATGGCTAAACAAGAGAAAGCCCAGGTTCCTAGGGAGTGTTACCTGGCCAGAAACCTACAAGTATCACCTGCAGTTTGCTCCAGTGAGGGACCTGCATTTGTTCTTACTGGTTTACAACCTGCCTTTAGTCTAGAGTGGTATTTCACTTTGTTTAATCTGTTACCCATGAACTCTCTCTGGTGTAGACTATTGTGTTTACAGTGCATGGCTCAATTCTAACACATTTGTGCTACTTGTACTTTGAGTTTCACTTGAAATTGTTTGTTCATGTATTTAGTTACTTTCTGCATGTTTTTCCTCTGAATTGTGGTTGTAGTAATGTTTCAAATAGATACTTCATAGTAATGTTTCAAGTGGATACTTGGTTTTGGAAAAATAAATGTGTAAAGTCCATATTAAATATTCTCTAAATTAAGAATATGTTGCTTCATTTAAATTTTCAGCCTGGTTTAAGATTTTAGAAACCAGACCCAATTAGAAACATAATTAAGTATTTTATTTGGTAACTTGAAAGAGGTTATTTGTATCTGAAACATTTTTAAGAAAACATTACAAAATAGTATTGTATGTTCCAAGTAGATATCTTAGTTTAAGACTTGCAGGAGCAACTTTTTCACATATGAAAGCTTCATACTCTCATTTAGGTAACTATTACAGCTATGTTGCTATTTCTCATTTTGTCATTGAGTCAGCCAGTGAATGCCATGAATCTGTGGTATGTAATATAGTTAATGCATAATATATATGGGCAATGAAAGGTCTTTGTCATATAGTATAAGGTCACCATCATTAATTTTCAAATTATAAAAAGGGATTTGCTGTTTTGTGATCATCATTATTGCAATATAATGTGTTGTAGATTCTGCCTGCACATAGAATGAACTGTGATCTTAATTAGAACTTTGACAAGCCTACTCCGATAAAATGATGAGATTATTCGTAATTGATGTCACAATCAATTACCAGTTAGTTCATCATGAATCTACTAACAGGTCTAGCCTTGGTGCTGGCCCCAGGATGTTGATGAGTGTGTGGCTGCCCTGTTCATGCTGTTACTGCGACAGGAGGGCAGATTTTCAGTCAACATCCTAATGACCTCTTTTGAAGTCTATTAAATTAATGACCCTGTCACATTGGTCTAACCTCTTGCATCTTCATTTTGGGTTTTTTGTTGCAAACCATTGGTTTTTGAGCACATGATAGAACAGATACTTTGGAGCACTCCTTCTCATCCCTCTAAATCTGGCAGTGGGTCTTACAGACTCAATAAAATTTAGTTCATTACACAGTCATGAAATACAGAGCACAGAAATCAGGAAAAACACTGTAAGGCAAACTGTGCTTAACACCATTCTGTTCTGGTTTCTTTTTACATTTCAATCTTGCTTATAGGTGCCTAAAGGACATGTCTGGTTAGAAGGTGATAATCTCAGGAATTCTACAGATTCCAGGTGCTACGGACCTGTTCCTTATGGGCTGATAAGAGGACGCATTTGTCTTAAGGTATGTGAATTTCTACTATCTAAAAATAGTTGCATTAATACATTTTTAATGAGTGGGTGTTATATACTGAAACTTGCCTCCCCAGCTGCCTGGCCAGAGCAAATGTAAAGGAAAGCATGAGCACTCCACCACCTGCTGTAAAAGGATAAATCAATAGTGACGGGGTTTTTGGAGGGAGGACTTTGGAGCAGCACTGAGCAGTTTTCACTGCTATGAAAATGGAATTAATTGTTTTGCAAGCAAATCCAAACATGATAAAACCACAAATGTACACACATACGCCCTACTGCACAGATGTACATTTCATCCTTATTTTGATTCTCTCTGCAAAATGATTTTTCACTGTTGTAGCTCTGTGGTCCAAAAAACAAAATGGAGAAAAAGATTCTCTTTCCAGGACTTGCACATGTAGCCTGGCCTTGCTGCTTTTTAAACTAAAAAAATGCTGTAAATCAATATTGCACTGTATAAACCATCACGGTTTTTTCTCCTTTTGCTTCAACAATTCCACAACTTCATTTCACACTGAATTATTTTTTGATATTATGTGTGTTACTAATTTACTCTTTTACCAAAAAGAAGAAACATAACACAATTTCCTCTCCATAAAAAGTTTAATCTAAGAAATAGGGGAGTGTGTATTACACACTTATGCACCTGCTTTTAGAAAGATGGATTTAAAGTTGTGCATTCAGAACAATAAAAAAGGTTTTCTCCATGTACTTCAACACATCCACAAACCCATAATTTAGCTCACCTGGATTACACAGGGAAGATTGGATCTTTCCAATTTAGCAAAGCCTTGTATCCTTAATTTACAGTATTTATGAACACAATTTGGGACTTTTCAAAACAACTCCTTGGAGCTATTGAGCACAATCAGTAATTGCTTTCTAAACCTCAGACAACAGGGCCCCCTCAGCCCTACTGGCAAATTTTCGGTGACCTCTGTTCCTCCTGGCTCACATTTGCTCTGAGTTCTTCCCTGGTGTTTACTCAGGGCTCAGCCCCTTCTCCTGCTGTCTGCCTTGCCCTGGACACCAGAGGGGAGAAGGCTGGTACCCAACAGGGCTATTTTTATGACCAAGTTTTAGCTTGAATTATTGACTGCTAAGAGACAAAGGATGCTAATCTCCTGACACTCCTCTAATGAGAATGTGGTAGTAATAATGCAACTGAAAAAAGCATTTCTCCAAGCTGATGCACAGGTGTAGAAAAGCTGTTGCTGTTTACTGCTTTAATGTTAGCAAATACTGGGATATATCAAGAACCTGTGTGTATGAACAGCCAGAATTAGTCACAGTATCTCTCCACAGCAATAGATTTTGTGTCCAGCTTGTGCCCTGACAAGGAAGGTGTTTGAAAGACCTTAATGAAGTGACTGACAGGACTGAACCCTAAGTAAACTCTGTACAATGAGTGGAACAGTGGAACTCACAGATAATTCAATTGAAGCACTGCTTTAGGACTCCTGAACATTGTCTGTTAAAAAAAAAAAAAAATGCAATCACTTGATACTTAATCAAAATAATTTAACCAGATTTCACAGCAGTTGTTTAGTGACAGTGGCTTAGAGATTATTCAAGTTTTTGTGAGATTTAAGTATATGGTGCCTAACAAAAGCAAAAATTAATTTGTTCTTGAAATGAGTGTTTCTAATTGGGTTCTTTCTGATACCTCACATGAGCACACAGTGATGTTGCTCCTGTGTGTTGCTGCTGCACACTGCAGTGCAGGGCAGCAGGTACAGCCTGCACTGGGCTGGCTGGCCACTGGCCACTGGCCAGGAAACCTCTGAGTGCTTTAGTGCAGCCTGCTGCAGCTTTGGCTTCTCTTCCTTCCAACAGATTTTACTGCCTTCAGAATGGAAGTTTTTGTGTCTTTGTCTTACAGTGGATTTTGGAGGAGCAGATGTAACAGTGCCTTCCAGTGCTAAGTTACTTTTTTAGGAATGGATACAAAAAACCCCAAATATAATTTGGAAGTCAGGGATTTCAACAGAAGAGAGTGAGCTTAGCCAGCCTAGCTGGCTGCATTTGTTTATCCAACCTATTCTTGGCAAAACATGGATGTTTATCTGAAGTTTAGACCAAGGGTTCTCAGTCAGTGTTGGTGCAGCAGTTTTTAACCCTTACAGAAATACCAACACCTGATTCTTGTCCCGCCACTCCAAACACAAGGTCATGCCATAAAGGGCTGCTGAAATCAAAGCAGCTGCAAATTCAGGAAAAGCACTGGGAATCCCACTTAGAACTCACACTTCATCCTGTCCTAGGTAGGATATCCTGTGCATTCCCTGGATTTAGGCTCCATGTCACAACTAGACCTGTGGTGTATCTTCAAAAGAGCTAGTTAGCCCCATTTATGCCCCGTCCATCAGATCAAATCTATCTATGTAGGCCAAAGCAGAGAGGGCAAAGAGCTGCTAATTGGAAGAGCCAGTCTGAATGAGCAAGTCACAGTCAACTTCTGTCAGAACTTTAAAGACAGAGTGGCATGTCTTTGTTTCACAGAGGAGGGCTTTCCATCTCTTTCCAAGCACCAGTATTGTTTCTCAGGTTCTCCCTGCCTGCAGACTAGATAAAACATCATTTTCATTCTAATTCTACCACTAAGATTACTGTGACAAATTTCAAACTACACTGTCAAAGCAACATTTAATGCTAATTTGATTACTTTCACTGAAAGAAAGTCAAGTTGCAGTAGGTGTGATTTGAGTCACCTGAAATGAGATTTGTGCTAGAGTGAACAGAGTAAAAAAATTACCTTCTCCAGGCCTTTACTGAGATCAGCTTAGATTTGTTATATGGGATATTTTTCTTTCCTTTTACTTCTGCTTGCCTTCAGGGCCAAACAAAGACTTGACACCCAGCCTGCAGCCAGCACAGGCCCTCTGGACAGCTTTGAATTCTACAGCTTTGCTGCTAACCAAGATCACAAATACCCTTCTGTTGTTGGCTTGTATCTGTATTTTTGTGAGGAACTTAAAATAGCTCACTGATCAGCACAGAGACAAGACATCACCTCTGTGGTTCTGTGTCACAGCTGTTCCTCCTGCTCCTCCCTGACTGCACATGCCAGAACCACAGGAATTGTCTGAGATCTTGCACAAGAGCCTTTTCCTGATGCACAGCACTTGAGGTCCTGAGCAGGATTCTCCTTCTGCCTTCCTGGTGGGGCACAGTGCTGCCAGGGGCTGCAGAGGGCACAGCCCCAGCCAGGAGAGAGCTGCTGCTGCTGCTGCCTCCTGCCAGGCCTGTCCTGAGCTGCCTCAGCCTCTCCTGGCACAGCCTTTGGTGCTGGGGACACATCACAGGGGTGGAAATAACTGAGCCTTTGCCTGTGCTTCCTCTTTTAAACGAGACAATTGCTCTTTCACTCCACACAGAGAGCAGCAAAGGCTCCTTCTTCTGTGCTCTGGCTGCTCCAGGAACTCAGGATTGCTCTTAGGTTGCTGTTCTTATACCTTAAGGTCAAATTCTAAGGAAAACTAAGTGAGATAACCAAAATACTGACAGATGCTTTGGGAACAAGGTAGCAGCCCACCTGTCACTGTTTAGGCTGCTTCATCTTGGGCAGGGGCTGTGAATTTTTTATGGGCTTAGAGCCACAGAGGGCATTGATTGTTCATCCTCATCTTTCCCTTCTTCCTGCTGAGCCCCTTGTGCCATCTTTGAAAGAGACACAGACATTCAAGGGAAACAAAAGACAATGAGTAAACAAATGTCCTTGCTTTCCTATTGCCTTTTTTTTTTTTTTTGCATCCAAGACCATCCTACATGTAATTAATGACTGTGCAGAGCAAAGTACTCCTGGGAGCATTCAGTACATGAACAGCTCCACAGGTAATTTCTGGAGAGAAGATTTGTTTATTGGCCAGCATCACCCTCTGACACCTGCACTTGGTGATGAGTTGTGCTCTTTTGGAAATAACTGTCCCTTCTCAGAGGAGCTTCATCCAGAGCCTGGGTGGTGGCAGGCACTTCTACCCCTTCATTCCTGTTTAAGTTTGTTTAAGTTTACCTGTAGCCAACAGATCTTTTTTTTTCCAAGGTTTGGTATTTCCAGTTCAAAGGCCTATCTTGAAAATACAAATAAAATAAAAATACACCTCACCATGGGGAGGTGCATGTGCATGGTACTTTTTTTCTCCTAGATGGACCAAAAAACATATACCTGGTCTTTAAAGTCATGAAGAGCTTTACAAGCTAGAAAATACTGAATTGTAAAGACACTCTTTAGGAACATATTTATTTCCAAAGGTGAAAAAAGCAACAGAATTCATGAGGCTCTCCATAGCAAAGCATATTTCCTGTATAAATTGTAAAATTCACACTCTGGAATGATTCCCTGTAATACACAGGATTTATTACTCCTAGTAAGAGAAGCACATCAGTGAGCAAATTTCTTTACCAAAGAGAGAAAAAATTATGTTTATGAAACGATTCCAATAAGAAATGAAAACACTGAACTTTGGATTGTGATTAAATCTCTTGTAACTGTTCTTTATTTTACAGATATGGCCTCTGAATGACTTTGGATTTCTACGTGCAAGCCCCAACGGCCACAGATTTCTTGATGATTAAAAGACTTAAGTACTATTGACAGTTTTCATAGTATTTTCTACTAAAATTTTCTATTTTTGCTTAGAATAAACACAAATATTACTTGACAAAGAACATCTCTGAGATTACACCTAACTTCAGAGCGGGAATGATACACTTGTGTCATCAACCAAAATGATGTTCCTGCCATCAGCAGGTGGTGCCAGGGCTGGCACTGAACACAGCACCAGTGGGGTTCCAGACCTGCTGGTGGGGTTTCCTCTGACTGGCCAGTGAGGTCAGAGCACAGCTTCCTCCTTAGCTTTCCTCTCAGGAATGATGACTCCATTTGTTGTGACACGGAGAGCCTCAGCTCAGCACGTGCTCCTGCTCCAGGCTGCCCAGGTGATGCCCCTGTCACGGGGCAGGCACAGCCACTGCTTCCAGCTGCCAGCCTCTGCCTCTTCCTCCTAGGCCCCAGCCCTTGAGAGGATTTCATGAACTTAAATATTTAGCTTACAAATAGAAAATGTTCCTGTTTCCCACTGCTGAACTTTGCTCTTCATTATCTTCAGAGCATTCTCACATCTGTGCCTCCTGATTGAATTTTGTCATCTGAGCTGTTACAAGGATTTAACCTAAGAAGAAGGGCCCAAGAGCTGCTTCAGACTGAAATTGGAAGAAGCTACTCTGTTGTTTGCTGGGAAAGAAACCTTTAGATCAGGAGATCCATTCCAGTTGTACAAACTCCTGTTCTGGGTTGGAGCTGTTGAGTAATGAGCTCGTCAGCTGCAGAAGGAGAATCCCAGCCTCATCCCTGCACAGCTGTGTGAGCAAAGGGGCACTTGTCATTTTTAACCCTGAATGAACTTGTTCTTGTAGTGCCCCCCTTTTCTTTAACATACATTTCTTTAGCAGATTCTGTCACTTGTTTGTCCAGTCTTTTGAAAAGTTTGTTTCAGTGAAGCACATTGAGTGTTACAATCATTGCAGGATCTCGATAACAAGTGAACATGTGTCACAACAAACCAAAGATACATCTTTGGTTTCACTCTTGGAGACACTGTAATTCCCACCACATCGACAGGACAGAGTGTAGAGTTGTTCATCTGCCAAAAAAGAAAACAAAAACACCTTTAGTGCTGGAGAAGAATCAAGAATTTATTTGGAATTTTCTTCACAAAGCTGCTCTTAGTAACAAATAACCTCCCACTGCTGGGTTGTAAAAATCAGTATCTGTGCTACCATTTGCAGCTCAAAAAATAATCTCCAAGTATTTCAATGGTTGAGGTATTCTTACACTAAACAACCAGGGCCAATGGAGTCTCTTCAAAAAAAAAAAAACAACCAAAACCAAAAACTCCAGTAATAACAAGGTGCACAATCCGATGATACTAAAAGAAAAATCTAAGTGGTGTTAGTCACACAGATCAAGGATGCTTCCAAAACAGGCTGCTAACCCAGGAACCAAAACAGAAGAAGGGAAAGTAGGATTTTCCCCCTCACAACTTAAAAAAAAAAAAGTTAAAAAATAAAAATAAATATCAGCCATTTATTCCAAAAAGCAATTAAAGAAGAAAAGCCAGAGCAATAGACAGGAGGGAAGGAACAGTGGCAGATGAAAAAAGAAACACAGGCATTCTACTATCCCAGGAAGGGCAAGAAGATGCACAAGAGATATGGGGAAAATCTGTGTACTCTCAATGATACAAGAGGAGAGCTGGGTGAAAAGTGGTACTGCAAGTGAGGGTGGGGAGAAATGTAGATGGAATGGAAAACAAATGTAACAGAAAATTAAGTTCTAATCCAGGCAATCTCAGAGAGCAAAACAGCTTTGTCCCAGGAAATACAGCAAAACCAGCACTTAAAGTAAGGAAACAATGGTGCAAGATGCAGAAAAAAAGAGAAAACATTAGGAGGGACAAAGAAAAGCATTAGGAACCAGCAGCAAGGCACTCATACCTTCATTCCAGGACATGTCCTCAAGATAAATCTGTTCATGAAGTGGCCATTCTTTTGTCAGGTTATCTTCTGTAAAGCAAACATGATAGATGTTCAGTCTTTTCTGAGAAATTAATGGGTTTATATACCTAGCAGTCAGTCTGGTCCCTACCAGAGTCCTGCTTAGACCACTGTATCACTTCAAAATGTAGTTCTCCAGAATTTTAGTTTTCCATAGATCTGCATAAGCTGGAACATGTTCTCTTGTAGCCAGGGAAAATAAATGGTGACAACAAATTACTGAGTTAGGACCCTGAAACCAGCACTTGTGTGAAATTAGGGGCAAAGTTCTGTTTTGATGTAGGTGCCTTTCAAAACCTGGCTGTAACTCCAACTCCACGAGCTGAAATGGTGAAGGTGAGCCTGTACTTTTCACAGATTTGTGGGATCTCTCAAGATCACCTATCAAAGCCTCCTGCACCCACAGGGCAGCTGGAACAAGCTGACCAGGATGGGCAGATTTTAAATATCTCCACAAATGGAGACATCTCAGTATCTCTCAGGCAACCCCATTCCTGGAGAAGGAAGAAGCTTTGCACACTGCATTTATTTGCTTGGCTGGTTCAAGCAGGAGGAACATTTTCCAGAGATGAACAAAGCTTTTTTATTTTCTAGCTCTCCTACTAAAACCATTACCCAGCCTAAAGCACTTAGAGACAGCAGAAACAGAGGAAGCCACTTAAAAACAGAAGCACAGCCCAGTCTGAGTTTGCAAGCAGAACATCCAACCCAGTGGCTCTCAGATTTCTTGTGCCTTTCCTTATTTCATCTGTATCACTGTTATTGCAGCCATGGCTCCTTGCTGGTGCTTGTCTGAAGCAAACTGGTGTCCCATTTTCCCTCCCAGCCCCGAGGAGAGTGGGAATGTCCCAGTGCTGAGTTCTGTGATCTCTGCTCAGGCTGTAAAACTCTGTGTACTGAGTTTTCTTCAGAGCTGGCACTTCTGAAACCCACCCTGAACATCCAGGGGGGAAATGCGAGGACCAGAACTTGTGAAGCAAATTTTAATTCCCAGCAGCAGAGCCTGCCTGGCTTTGCCATCTATTGGATTTGTCTGACAACAAGAGGTGAAAGGATTCTGCAGCTCCATTGTCTCAACTGCAGGATCTAAGAAAACACTGGCAGGCTCATCAGAGAGGTTTATGAGCCTGCAATTCAAAGAGATTAAAAGGAAAAATCTACTGAGATTCTTTCAGGCTACAGAACAACATTAAATAACTATTAGCAGCTTGGTTCAGTAAAGCTTTACTAGAGCCCTTGCTGGGTCATTCAGAAATTGTAAAAGAGGAAAGGCATTTAAGTTTCACTTGGAGATACAATAAATATTTCTTGGGCTATTTAAGGCTGAGTTTTAGGGAAAGGGTTGCAAGCAGTAAATGGAAATTCAACCCTTTTAACAGTTTATGGTTATAGTAAAAATAGTCATAATACTTGAAAGATTTTTCTAGCTCTTTATCAGGCATACATACTTAGGATTGATTTTTTTTTTCAAACCAAACACAATTAAACTTCAAGATATGTACTGTCAGTCAAATACTGTTCACAGTATCTACTCTGCATAAAAATCACCACATACTCACTGGATGTTTTCACAAGTTAATTTTTTCGAATAGGCTTTTCAGTTTTAAAACAATTACTTAAATTTGAGTCTTTTCAGACTCTTCTGACTTTTCTGAGTCTTTTCTTAGCTGCTGTCTCAATTTAAAACAATCACACTTACTTTAATTTGAAATTTTCACGAAGTCATGTGAAGAATTTTCATAACAAAGAGATATAGAAATACCAAACGTATCCTGCTGCACTTGTTGCAGATGAGATTTAACTCCAGGGAGTTCAAAGGCTTGTGCTCCAGCTGAGGGGCTGCAGCCACAAATCCATGGCTGGAGAAGGAGCATCCACTTCAGTCACACCCACAGCATAACCCTGCACTCTGCAGATCACTGCTATTGTCAGCAAAGCCTGCTTTAATGACCAGGTGTTACAAAATGAGCTGGTTCACACTAAGCACAACTTTTTGTGTTGTTTTTTGCCCAGAGCAGCTTGAGAATCTCCACCCCTGGAGACACTAAAGCCAGGCTGAGCAACTGACTGTGAGGACTGGCTTTAGGTGGGAGATTGATCTGCACAGGGTGGCCTGGGAAGGTTCTTCCAGCCTCTGTGAGTCTCTGATTCTGTTGAGAAGTTTTTCTTCTTTCCAGCTGTGTCACAAAAGCATGAACTTTTGGGATTTGGGAAATTTCTAATATGAAAAATATGAAACGGGTTTTATCCACACTAAAAACTTTTGGTAGTTATCAGAGTCAAGCTTGATTTTAACTGTATATTAATCTTTTTAAAGTGGGATATCAAACAAAGAATGGAAACATCTAAGAAGAAGATCTATTGACAAAAAAACCCAAGTCCATTCTTCATAGGTAAATTGTTATGCAGGCTTTTTTTCCATCCCCCAGATTTTTCACAGGGACTGTAAGCAAAAGATTCACCATCATAAAAAGGTGTTCTTATATGGCAAAACGATGAATTGGAAAAAATTTCAGAAAACATACAAAAAGGCAGTTCTTACAGGATTTCCAGATCAGAAAAAGTTGCATAAGTATTTGAGTCTAACCTCTGAACAGTTTGTGGTTTGTCCCTTCCCCTTTAACTCTATGGGCCTGAAGGCACCAAAAAATTAGGAGATTATTGAGAAAGCTTCAGAGAAAAGCAGTATTAAGATATAAAAGCACATTCACTTGTTATTTTCAACAATTCCAACCAAAAGAAAATTAAAACCATAGAGCCCCACAGGATTTCATCTCCTTGGAACTTCTCTGGCTACTGAACTCCTGAGCCAAGTAGTTCAGATTTAGTTAGTGTAACACAAGAAGGCACAAACAAACAAACAAACAATCTGTGCAATGAGGAAAGGACTGCAGTGCAAAGGGCTTCCTGCTGATGGGCAGCCACACACACACACACAGAGCCATCCTTCAGATCCTGCTCCCTGGCCTTCCTCTGCACCTAAACTTGCTGTATTCTCTCTCATCACTATTCCCCTTAGCTGCTGCTGCCTCAATCCCTTTGTTTCTGTCAGCCTTTATGGCAGTGTCTACGAATTTGTCTGGAGTCGTGGCTCCAGAAGCGGCCTGACAGGCATTCAAAGAAGGAGAATTTACTTGCCCTTCATTTTGCTGCCAGGGAACATGCTGGAAAGAATGCAGCAGCACTGCACATGTGTGTCAGGTGTGGCTGAAGCACAGGGGCCCTGCGAATGGCACCCTCTGTGCTAAAACAGAATGTCCCATCACCCAACACCTGCCTCAACAGAGGTACAGCCTGATTCCTTCATTTACCAAGTCTTTCATCCACAATCTTGAGATGGCTTTTCAAAGAACTCATCTGGATGCAAAAGAATCTCAGAAAACAGAGATAATCTTCAAATTACAGTCAAGACTAATTTATAGATTAAGGACTTATTTGTATGTCCTTAAATCCCAAGGGAAAACAAGATCCTGATGTAGCTCTCTACTCCAGTGGATGAACCTGACCCAGGCAAAATGGAACTTCATGGTCTGAATTTAAGCTTAGGTAAAACTCACCAGATGCTGAAAAGATTCCCAATTTAATCTCTAGTATTTCCTTTTTCCTCTGCACATACAATTTGTGAAAAGAGAAGGCACAACCAATATTACAATGGTAAGAGTACAACAGCATGAGAGTGCTGGGCAGCAGAAATGCCTCTTCTAACATCACCTTCAGGCATTTAAAAAATAACTTTGAGATGAAAAAATATTTAAGTCTGATCTTAAAATTGTTTACATTACAAATAGAACAAGATCCAATTTTTTCCATAAAATACTAATTCCACAACTCTGTTTTCACCCCTCCCCCTCTCTTCCCAAAGCCACATGAAGTCTGAAATACAAGGTTATTGTGGTGGTTTTGGATGGGAGGCATTCACAGAAGTGATGAACCACGAGAAGTGTCCTAGAAGTTTTGCTCTGATTCTAATTACTTTCTCTTTCGGTTACTGTTAATAAATTTTTCTTTATACCCTTGTGAAGTTTCAAGACTATTTTACCTTTCTCCTAATCCTATATCAAGGAAATGAGTTAGTAAATACACTGGTGATTAACCAACACTAAACCCACCCCACTCATTAGTACATTACCAGAGAAATCTCAAATGAACAAACCAACCCCACTGCAGTCCTTGAAGTGGAGAATTCCCCCTGTGTATCTGCAGCACCCTCTGTACCCTGCAGTGATGCCACGGTGCCTTTGTGTGGGGAGTTAAAAATCAGCACGAGGGCCAGGGGCTGATGGTGTGCCAGGGCACAAAGCAGGAATTCAATAACAAGCTGCACAGACAGTGGCCTTTTATCAGCACATTCCGCAGCGGTGGTGGCTCCACGTCAATGCTGGCCCCAGTGTGTCACTGCAGAGTGCCACCGAGTGTTTTCCCCACGGGCAAGCCACTATTATTGACTCCCCCCATTAACATGGAGGGTGGATATACATTTATTGAAGGTTCTAATGGAAGGCTGAGGGACTCCTATCCCGAGGCCAGAGCAGAAAGACAGCCTATCACTTCATGTAATGGTAGCCCATGTGTGACAGACCTGACCTACATTTCCCCCCTTTCTTTCTCACAACAGCCTGTCACTGTTTTAAGAAGCTATTTTCTGAGAGCTATAAAAAGGAATGCGTGCTAGAGCTGCCTAGTTAATATGTTATATTGAAATATTATTTACAAACCTGCTTTAGAAAGGCTACTTTAGACTGTGGATGAATTATGAACGCTACCTAATGCCCACAACGTGTCCTAATGGTTCTGGTTATAAATTCATACACAAAGAACACTAGGTGCAGATGGATTAATACTTACATCTAAAACACTGCAACAAAATGGAGCATAAAACTTAAAATTAAGAATAATTAATGAAGCTACCTTTCTAAAATAAAAAGGGCTAAGGTCTGCAATCAGTATAAATTCCATAATAATTCAAACTATCAAGAAGAATGCCCCCTAACGTTTTGTTGGAAGTCATTCTGTGTTTTCAGCAGCTGATGTATGTGTAGCTCAAGCTATAAATAATGGATCCACGCCTGAAAGTAGGACAGGAGTGAAAGAAGCATTCTGTTCAGCACTGAACAGCATTTTAAACCACCATCTCACTAACACTCCCAGCCCCTGGCTTAAATAAAGAGCTGCTGCCACTCCAGCCCTCCTTGGCAGGAACCTACCACGCTGCTGCAGGTCATACTCCTGTTTGGTCTCCTCGTTGCCCAGAACCTTCCAGGCCTGGTGGATCTCCAGGAACTGCCGCGCGCGCTCCTCCGCCTCCGCCGCCGCCGCGCCTGCCGCCTGCTTGTCGGGGTGGTACTGCCAACCAAAAACAACAGGACAGAAAGGCTTGGGGGGCTGAGGGTGGGCAGGCTGGGAGAGGAGCCATCCAACATGCACCTCGTCCTCAGCTAGGAGGACACAGGAAAGGAGAAGGGCTAAGCTGAGGAGCTAAAGGAAGGGAGGTGACGGCGCTGGGCACAAGATGAACCTGCCAGTTTGATTATCCCGCTGGAAGGGCAGCAGAGCCACCGTGGCACGAGTGTCACCGTGTGCACTGATGGCATTTTCTGGATAATTTGCTGATGGAATCACTGTCCTTATGGACAATTTACCTAGAGAAACAGAAATAGGTGCACACAGGGGACCACGACACAGAGACAAGAGGAGGTGCTGGCAGGTCTCGTGACACTCCACAGAGCTAAACGTATTTAAACACAAACACGGATTTAAAATTTAAAAAAAAAATTAAAATATTTAAACATAAAGATAGATTTAAACGTAAGCACTAATCACTGCCCTTATGGACAATTTACCTAGAGAAACAGAAATAGGTGCACACAGGGGACGATGACACAGGGACAACAGGAGGTGCTGGAGGTGCTGGCAGCTCTTGTGACACTCCACAGAGCTAAACGTATTTAAACACAAACATAAACACAGATTTAAAATTTAAAACAAATTTAAAAAATATTTAAACATAAGCACCAATCACTGTCCTTATGGACAATTTACCTAGAGAAACAGAAATAGGTGCACACAGGGACCACGACACAGAGACAAGAGGAGGTGCTGGCAGCTCTCGTGACACTCCGCAGAGCTAAACGTATTTAAACACAAACACGGATTTAAAATTTAAAAAAAAAATTAAAATATTTAAACATAAAGATAGATTTAAACGTAAGCACTAATCACTGCCTTATGGACAATTTACCTAGAGAAACAGAAATAGGTGCACACAGGGGACGATGACACAGGGACAACAGGAGGTGCTGGAGGTGCTGGCAGCTCTTGTGACACTCTGCAGAGCTAAATGTATTTAAACACAAACATAAACACAGATTTAAAATTTAAAAAAAAATTTTAAAATATTTAAACATAAGCACCAATCACTGCCCTTATGGACAATTTACCTAGAGAAACAGAAATAGGTGCACACAGGGGACGATGACACAGAGACAAGAGGAGGTGCTGGCAGCTCTTGTGACACTCTGCAGAGCTAAATGTATTTAAACACAAACATAAACACAGATTTATAATAGAAAAATTTAAAAATATTTAAACATAAGCACCAATCACTGGCCTTATGGACAATTTACCTAGAGAGTGACTAGCACAAACAGAAATAGGTACACACAAGGACCATGACACAGGGACAAGAGGAGGTGATGGAGGTGCTGGCAGCTCTTGTAACACTCCATAGAGCTAAACATATTTAAACACAAACATGGATTTAAAATTTAAAAAAAAAATTAAAAATATTTAAACATAAACACAGATTTAAACATAAGCACCAATGTTTAGTTAAAGCTATTACAGATAATTGAACGCTGCATTACACGTGCCTAGCTTTTTTTATGATTTAAATGGTAAATAAAATATACGTGATCAAATACAATTTATACTACATGTAATTCTACTTTTGAAAATATGCCTGAACATCTTTAATTTCTTCCAGTTCAGTGAATCAATAGCCCTTCCAAATACTTAAAATCATGGATCACTGGCTACAAAATTCTGTCATTTTCGTTAAGAAATGATTATTCAAGGACATGGTTATTCAAGAAATCCCACGTTAAACAGGCAATAATAATTAAAATGGTAACACGTTTTCTTTCTCATTTGTGCAGAGCAGAGCATTCTGACTAGAGTGGTTCCAATGCCTACTGAAAGGAACCCTCAAAGCTCCATGTTCCTTGAATTCATCTCCAGTAATCTCTTTTGCTGCTATTTTAAATTGCTCAGGAGATGTGACAGAGCAACAGGAAACAGCATTTAAGTTGAGAAAGTTCCAATATAATATATAAATATAATATAATATAATATAATATAATATATATATATAATATAAATATAATATAAGTTCCAACATATTCAGGCCTAACAGCTGATAACTGTATCATAGACAAATTTTCCCTTATTCTGGAGTTTTAAGTGCCCTTTATACCAGCATCAGCTGGGGCACTGAAATGTGAAGCAGATTTGAAGATGTACAATACCTGTTCTATAAGTGATTAAGCACATTTCTGATTAAATGAATCTGAGTTTATAATTCATTTTGGAAAGGAAAGAATACTAGTAACATGTGTAGTTGACAAAATCCCAAATGTAAAGGAGCACTTCTCCTGGAGTCTGTCTGCTCACTGATGGATCTGTCATTGGCACTGATGGGTGTTATCAGTGATGATGAGTTATCAGTACACAAATTAGTGATCAGTAATGATCAGTTATCAGTACATAAATCCCCTGTACAACAACAGCAGGGATGGCTGAGCAAAATGCTTCCACCTCAGGTTTTTTCCCAGGTGCTTTTCCACACACAGGTGGATGTCCCTCCAACCTCACACATGTACAAAATCCTGGTTTTGTTCCACTTGAAGTCCCCTCTGCATTCAAGACTGAAGACTACCTTATAAGTTGCTAAAAATACAGCTGAAGAACACTTGTGATCCATAAAGATTCCTCCCTTTTCTATCTCTTCAACTGAAGATGACAAAATTCTAAGGTGCAAACAAAACCAAAAAATCTTGGTCATTGCATGAAGTCATTGTATTCTATATAGATAACTGCTAGGTATTTGGATTGGCCACAAAGTCCACACCTTCTCAGATCAGTTTTTTAGAAATATAGAGAAAAATTACTGACTGACTGCCCAAAGCAGACCCAAGCATACTGGCTTCTCTCCTGCCAACCATGTGGAGAAAACGCTCCCACCAAACTGCTCACACTTTCCCTTTGCTGCACCAAAACCTTGTTTGACTGAGAAATGATTCTGAACTATACTGAAAGCCCCAAACCACAAAAGTGCTGTGGAAAGATAATCATGGATGCAAAATTAATTATTCTTTAGATTTAACACATAGCCCTTAACTCCTTCCCTACAGATTTGGAAAATTTAGTTTCTGCAGCATGTGCAATTTTTATGTTAGAAGACTTCAGTTTCATCAACTCCATTGTAGGGGACCTCCTCATTAAAATATGCATCTCTATCTATCTATTTCTCTCCATTTTGGTCTCCATGCCTTCTGAACCTATTTGCTCCTTCCTTTCTTGGCCTTTCTCACCTAATGCCTTTAGCAAACTACATCTACACTAAGAAAAATCCTCAAACATCAGCTCTTTTATTCTAATACTCCTCTTATTCTTCTCTTTTATTCCAGTGACCCCATTTCATCTGGATTTATGTACTTATTGTTATGCTCTTACTGACTTATTTTCCCACTCTCTAGGCTTGCTGATCAAAATCCAGGAATTTGTCTGCAGCAAAAATCCACTCTTGATTTAACTGGCCTGCTCTTCCCTCTCCAAGAGAGCAAACAAAGTGTCCCCTCTCCAGTTGTTTTAGACTCTGTTCAGCCACTCAGACACAGAGGAGACTTTACAAAAGTACTGAAGTTCAGAGGGAGCACTCTGGTGTCAATACTTCACAGAATCACTGGTTGGAAGAGACCTTCAAGATTGAGACCAACCCAGCCCCAACGCCCCAACCAAACCCTGGCACCCAGTGCCACCTCCAGGCTTTGGTAAACACACCCAGGGATGGGGACTCCACCTCTTCTTTGGGAATTCCCAAAATTCACAGAATTTACAGAATCACAGGGTTGGAAGAGACCTTCAAGATCATGGAGTCCAACCCATCCCCAACACCCCAACCAAGCCCTGGCACCCAGTGCCACATCCAGGCTTTGGTAAACTCACCCAGGGATGGGGACTCCACCACCTCCCCAGGCAGACGTTCCAGAACTTTATCACCTTCCTGTAAAAACCTTTTCCCCTTCAGACACAAATCATACTCTTTTTTGGGACCTCCCCTCACTGCTGGTCCCCAGACTCTTGTGTCTGACCCTGCTCCCTCTCCAGATTTGCTGCCTGCAGAAGCAGAGCTGGGGCTTTGGTTTGGTGTGGCAGGAGGTGACATAGGATGGATTTTGGTGATCTCCTCTTCCCTATTCATTGTCATGGTTTAGCATGGGAGACATTTTTATCCGTGGAATGCAGTGAGGAGTATGATTTCCATCCAGCTATGAATTACCTTTTTTAAAAAAAATCAGTTTTCACAACCTACACTACAACACCTTCTAGAATGTGTAAAAATAAGCATATTTATATTAAATAATAAGCACTGATGAAAGACACACATTGACAGCACCCAGTGAGGATCAGCTGAATCCAGCTCAGTGGAAGTTTTACAGGCCTGAGTTTTACCCTGGATTTGTAATGATTTGTAATCTCCTTCTAAACTGTGGAATACCCAGCTTAATGTGACCACTTAATGTGGTCAAACTTTTACTCACAGCTGCTTTTCCACACACCAGATTGAAAAAGCTGGTTATTTAGAAAATGTTTAAAATGTGCTATTCCTTCTCATTTAGTAATTAATACATTACTATGGCTCTTTTGCCTTGTGTATAAAGGGTGTTCACTCCAAAAACAAAAGATGCACCACATCCCTAATTCTGTACATCAAGCCAGGAGGCTTCATTTTCTAGAAAAGTTACTACTGCTTCCAAATTTTAAATTACTTTTTTTTGTAAGTGAAATATATCTACTACAGTGTATTTTCACAGATAACTATAAAAAACTCCTCCCTGCTGAAATGACATAACTTTTAAGTAAGCCACTTAAAATGTAGACTTGTTTTTTCTGACTGAGGAAACTGAAGAGAAATCAGTTTTATATTTTTTTTCCAGGATCAAACTAAGGAGTACTCTCTACCTTCTACAGCTTTGTCTTTCCTACTTTCCAATATTTTCTGCAAAGTTGTCAAGCTTTTGCAGAAATCTTCAGCAGAAAATAAAAAAGTAACATAAAAAGGACGAATCAAATGCAGCTGCATTAAATTCTTGACCGTCTCTTCTAAGAGGATTATTTTGGAGAAATGTTTTCAGATTTTAAAATTTTTATTATACACCATTTAGATCTTTTTTCCCCACAGAGGAAACCACTTTTAAGGTTCTAAATTTCAAAAGTAATGACAGGCATAGAACAATGATGAAACCACCAGAGCTCAAAAATTCAAGTTAAATTATTCTGGACTTACTATTATGAGTCATAAAGTAACCATTAAGTAGTGAGGAAAACCAACACTTACAGCACAGTAAATTTCTAAACAACCTCATTTATTAAAGAGTTTTAACTCTGAAGTCATCTCCAGTCTCATGGAATCACCTTGCTAAATTGGGCTGACAAGTTTAGACAAGTCTTGAATTCCTGCTTTATTTCCATAGGGGATGTGTGCCTATATTTGAATAAGGGATATACTTGAATAAGGGATATATTTGAATAAGGGATATATTTGAAGCTGAAGATGTGCCCTGAGTAAATCAAGTAGTAGGATTTTACCAGAGGATTACTTAGATGCACCAAGTATTTCTACCTTTGAAAGAACTACATCTAATGACTAAACCTGACCTTTAAGCAAGAGCAAATGATAGAATAGTAACATCTCAAATTAACTCAGTAGCTCAGCATCCTTAACCCTTTCTCCATGTTAGGCATAGAGTATTTTTATAGCTAGACATTATTTTATGAGAAGTATCATTTCCATCCAACTATGAATTACCTTTTTTAAGAAAAAGAATTTTCACAACCTACACTACAACACCTCCTGGAATGTGTAAAAAAGATGTGTATTTATATCAAAAAATAAGCAGTGATGAAAGACACTCAGCAATGGTCAGGGAAGAGAAATTCAATCCAAGCTTGACAAAGAGAACACTCTTCCCATGTGGTGCAGGCCCATTTTTGATGAATGAAAGAACTGATTTAAAACTGCAAAGAGAAGAGATCCAAGCCATACAAAAGTGGTGGGCTAAAATGGCAGAGGGGGAAGTGGCCCTGGATAAACACAGCATGAGAGCAGGACAAGCACTGACAGCCCGCTCCTGGCACAGGGAGCTGGACACTGCTGCTCAGAACAGAAAATAAGGATGGGGAAAACATTGGAAGCAGCTGGACGAAGAGAGAAACCCAAGCCATTGTTTCCCAGCCACATGGCCAGACTCATGGCTGGGAATCCAAGAGGATGAAACTTTGACTCCTCATGGGAACTGCACAGATTAATACCAAGCAGGTTTGAATCCCATTATCAGTATTAGGGGGTTCAATCTATTTATTCTTTTATCAAAGCTCAATATCCAACAGGCAATATATTCAAATTTCAGAATCAGAACTTCTGCTCCTCAGAGTATTAAGTCCAAACTGTTATTTTATTTATAGCACACTATGGCATAAAAAAAAATTAAAATGGGTTTAAGCAAGCCTCATGCAAACAGCCTTACTCTGTACAAAATTAAACAATCATGCTGCACTTAGGCAAAATGAACACATCAGTACCAGTGTCTTCCTTGCAATACAATGAAGTTCATCCTTTGAACAAAGAGACAAGATCAAAATGCAGAAATTAATGTGAACATAAAAATCCCGAAATTGGGAGCTCTTGGAAATTGGGAGCTGTTTAAAAACATTTGTCCTGCTTTATTCTACGTGTACACATTATCAGCTGTAATTGTCATTATCCACAGGTTAAGCAAATGAAGTCAGGACAAAGCCTGTCAAGTGCTCTCATCTGACACATCCATAGGTCGATGTGAATCTGTCTGCACGTCACAGAGCCCATCATAACACTTCACATCACATTACAAAGAAGCTGCAAGACAGCCAACATTAAGCAGAAAAATATAAACTGGCTATTTCCTATTTAACTTCTGACTGAGGCTGGATTCTTGTTACATTTCCCTGCCTTAGAAAAAAAAAAAAAAACACCTCAGTGGATTTAATGCCAGCCTGCTCTGAGGAGGAAACTCCTTTGCCCCTGCTTACAATATATGTAGTAAATACCACTTTTTAGTGAGACTTGCCAATAAATCTCACCCCCTGACACAGTGTCTGTTCATACTCAGTTTTTGGCTGCTCGGCCACGAATGCCAACAAAGGGACCAATTAATGAAAACTTTCTTGATACATTCCCAGTGGATGAATGTCTGCCTTGCAGAAGGTACCTTGACAACATCCATCTCACACAGGCCAAATGGTTGCTCTGTGGTAGCAATTAAGACACCACCAGCCTTGGCTAGATCTAAACCAACAACCAAATCTGTGTAGGCCTGAACAAATGCTCATAGAAATCTGGAGAAATTAACTGCTAAACAAGGGCTGGATTGGGTCATATAATTGCATCCATTTCTCTGGTTATTTACAGACCGTGAGGACACATTTTAGTAAGAAAGCAATTACAATTCCCAAAACAAAATCTCTCAATCTGGGCCACAATATGTAAGCCACATCTATAAATATCTAAGAAATCAACAACTATTTTAAAATTATTGCAAAAATCAAAATATTATGGTAGGCTGACATTTCCTTTGTACTCAGTTTTTTTCTCCCAACAAAAAGACTCTGTTCAGTCTTCATCTTCCCATAGCTCTGGCATCAGATCTGGACAATTAAGCTTAGTGCAGCATTCCTCCTCTTTCTAAAATTACATTTGGAGGTAGAGTTTTGTTGCTTTGATCCAGAAGTGCTCATCAGAGGGCCTCTTGCTGCAGACTGTGAGCAGAAGAGAGCATCAGTGTGAGAGCTGCTGGGAAAACTCTGCCTCCACTGCAAAGTCCAGACTGACTTCGGGGTTTTTTTTAATGCAGGGTACCCACCCTAAAATCTCTGTCCTCAGACAGTTTAAAATGTGGCTGATCCAGGCCCCCAGCCCTCATGAAGAAGTAATTCTGCTTCGATTGGCCTCAGGGCTCAATAAATTAATGTTTAAAGCTATCAAAGAAATTAAACTTCTGCATCTGAAACCCTATCAGCTAAGTTTAGCACAGTGTAGGAGAGTGGCTCCCCTCACCACCCCAAACCCTGCCAAAACTGCACATTTCCAGTTCTGAACTGCCATTACAGGGCCTGCAGCCATATCTTCAAATTATGCAGCGTGCCTTGAAAGTTCCAGATCAGCTGATAAAGCACCAACGTGTAAGGCTGAGCAGCCTCCCTGCTGGACACAGCACAGAGAAGGAACCACAGAATGCAATTACAACACTCTGAGAGTTCTGTGATTACATTCCAAGTTAACACTTTGGCTAATTTTACCTCCATCATCACCTTGAACACTTTCAGCCAGAAATCCCCATCAGCCTGTACCAGAATTAACCCCAGATCTGGTATTTTTATATATATATATATATATATATATATATATATATATATATATATAACCCCAGACCTGGAATTTATATATATATATATATATATATATATATATATAATATATATATAATATATATATATATATATAATATATATAATATATCACATATATTATATGTATTATATGTATATATATATACAATATATGATGCAAATTATACACATTCTATATTCAATATTCTAGAGAATATTATATATTGTATATATAATACATATATACAATACATACAACATATACAATATATACAATATTGTATATATAAAAATAGTATTTCTATAATATATAATATATAATATATATGATATATGATATATATTTGATTATAGATTATAGATGATTATATTTTATTTATATATCATTATATACTTAATTTATATATTATATATAAATTATATCTAGAAATAGATGTTATATATAATTTATATATAATATGTAATTTTCTGTATATATATATTAAAATTATATATATACATATACATATAATTATATATGTATATATACACATATAATAGATATATGTAAAATAGATATTTTATATATTATATATTTTCCATGCCTATGTCAGCCCTAGGTGAGCACCCAAGCCTCCAAATGAGCATTTGCTGTGGTTGAGGGCAGGCTGCCTGCTGTGCTCTAGGGCCCAACTGTTCTTCTTGCACAATCCATTCTGGGATGGGTTTTAAATCAGAGCACACGCCAAATGATCAGTTAGTTCCTTTATTAAACTGGAATTTGAACATTTGGCTAATGAAATTTAAGAAAAGCACGTTTTAGCCACCTGTGACAATCAGGGAAAAAAGGGCCAAACGTGCACTTGGCCCCTACCCTGTGGCACTCACTGAAAGGTCACAGCAAGAAGCTGTTTTCCAGCTTCACCAGCTGAACTTGTAAAATTAGGGCAGGGTGAAAAAATACACTGTTTTACACACACAAAAAACAGTATCCTGAAACAGGAAGATGTTTATCTCAGTAAAACAAAGAAGTTTAAACTGCGGGAGAAAATGAGTTAGTTTTGAAAAAAATCTTTAATTTAACCATGTAAACATTAAACTTCTGTAATTGCAGGAGGAACTTCTGAATGAAGAATGTGAATTAATTACCCATATATTTATACAAACGAATGGGAAAACGCCACTAATTACCAGTAACTAAATAATTCTGGCATCCCACCTTCCTAGACTCAAAGTGCTTTTCAATTCACAAGTTTCACCTGAAAAACTCTGGAGCCCTGCTCTGTAATCCAAAACCAGCACTGTGGTGCTCTTCCCTTAGAATTTTCTGCCATTTGATCACAGGAGCCATCAGGAAATCTTGCTGCCCTCGTGTTTCTCTCTTACTACACAGTTTTATTAAAAAAAAAAAAAAGAACACCTATTTGTAGGTCAGCAGCTCTTCCATTCAAAAATACCTGGGCAACCAGAAGGCTACATGACTTCAGAGCAAGACATGGACAAAACCCAGGGTTGAGAATTGGATATGTGCTCCTTCCGTGAAGGATGGAGCTGCCCCCAGGGTTGCAGTGGGAAGGGAAATATTCCAGCAATGAAGACTTCCTTCCCTGGCTTCTCCACAGGTCTGCTTTGCATATAAAGGTCTTGTACAGTTGCCACCCTGAGACAACACCACAGTGGCCTACATGGTCCATCAGGTACTAATTAGGGAGCATGTTCTGTCAACACTTTCTTGCTCTTCTCCCATTAATTGATCATCCTGCCCAATTAATACAATGCAACACAGTTCTGGAATCCTTGAGATCCTTTACCTGGGAGAAGCAAGGATGAAGGGAAGAAACAGCCTCCCAAAAGGGTCACAAGGTAACTGCACTCGTCCAAGACCTGCAGTGACAATAACACCACCGAGCTCAAAGGTTAATTATGTCCCTACTAACTTTCTCTTGAGCCTAAGATTGTTTTTATCCAAGAATAAAGACGAAAAGCAAAAAAAGACCACCCAAGGCTACTTCATCTAGAAGGCTATATTATGTTTAGGTGTGGTAACAGCTTATGGAAAGTAAGGGCTGCAGAACTAAACTCAGTTGGCCATTAACAGAGTATTTATCACCAGAATGTGTGTGCTTAATGTTATCACTGAGAGGTACCACAGAGCAGAAAATAAATCATGAACACACCCCAGCACACCAATCCCACCTCTGCCCACAGCCAAAGCATAAATCAGCATTTCACAAAAACTGTGAGAAATCAAATACACGTTGTCTTTTTTTTTTTTTTTTCCACTGATGAAACTGCACTGAAGACACCAAAGAGAAAAATCCAAGGACAAAGCAGCTGCCAAATACAACACGCTACTGCCACCTAATGCTAAGCAGCGCTCAGCAAAGCCCGGCTTTGTTCTCTGCTCTGCCCCAGCCAAGGGGGCCAGGGCGAGCCACAAACTTTCCTGATGTTCTTCAATACCTGTCCCATCCCCTACACTCTTCCTAAACTGGACTGCTGGGATCGCAGCCTTTCTTGTACACAAAGCAAGAAAAAATAGGAAAAAAAAAGAAATAAAGGAAAAAAAAGGGAAAAAAGGAAAAAAAGGAAAAAAGAGAATAATAGGAAAAAAGAGAAAAAAAGGAAAAAAGTAAAGAAAAAAGGGAAAAAAAAGAAAAAAAAAAAAAGGAAAAAAGGAAAAAAGGAAAAAAGAAAAAAAAAGAAAAAAGAAAAAGAAAAAAGAAAAAAGAAAAAAGAAAAAAGAAAAAAGAAAAAAAAAAAAAAAGAAAAAAAAAAAAGAAAAAAGAAAGAAGGAAAAAAAGTCTTCCTAAACTGAACTGCTGGGATCACAGCCTTTCTTGTACACAAAGCAAGAAAAAATAGGAAATAAAGGAAAAAAAAGGGGAAAAAAAAAAAAAGGGAAAAAGGAAAAAAAGGAAAAAAAGAGAAAAATAGGAAAAAAGAGAAAAAAAGGAAAAAAGTTAAGAAAAAAAAGAAAAAGAAAAGAGAAAAAAAGAAATAAAAGAAAAAAGAGAAAAAAGGATAAAAAAGGAAAAGAGAAAAAAGAAAAAAGAAAAAAGAAAAAAAGAAAAAAAAGTCTTCCCAAACTGAACTGCTGGGATCACGGCCTTTCTTGCACACAAAGTAAGAAAAAATAGGAAAAAAAAGAATAAAAGGAGAAAAATAGGAAAAAAGAGAAAAAAAGGAAAAAAGTAAGAAAAAAAAGGAAAAAGAAAAGAAAAAAAAAAAGAAAAAAGAAAAATAAAGGAAAAAAAAAAAAACAAAGAAGAAAAAAGAAAAAAAAGAAAAGAAAAAAAAGTCTTCCTAAACTGAGTTGCTGGGATCGCAGCCTTTCTTGTACACAAAGCAAGAAAAAATAGGAAAAAAAAAGAAAAAAAAGAAAAAAAAGGAAAAAAAAGAAAAAAGAAAAGAAAAATAAAGACTTCCTAAACTGAACTGCTGGGATGGCAGCCTTTCTTGTATACAAAGCAAGAAAAATAGGAAAAAAAAAATGAAAAAAAGAAAAAAAAAGGAAAAGAAAAAAGAAGAAAGGAAAAGAAACGTAGGAAAAAGAAAAGAAAAAATAAATAACAGAAAAGAAAAAAGGAAAAAAGGAAAAAAGAAAAAGAAAAAAAAGAAAAAAAAAAAAAAAAAAAAAAAAGAAAAAAAAGTCTTTCTAAGCTGAACTGCTGGGATCGCAGCCTTTCCCGTACACAAAGCAAGAAAAATAGAAAAAAAAAAAGAAAAAAGGAAATAAAAGGAAAAAAAGAAAGAAAAGGAAAACAAAAAGAAAAAAAAAGTCTTTCTGAACTGAACTGCTGGGATCACAGCCTTTCTTGTACACAAAGCAAGAAAAAATAGGGAAAAAAAGGAAAAAAAGAAGGGGGGGGGGAAGAAAAGAAAAAAACGAAAAAGAAAAGAAAAATAAAAAAGAACAGGAAAAAGGAGACAAAATAGGAAAAAGAAAAAAAAAAAAAGAAATAAAAGAAAAAAAAACAGAAAAAAAAAAAAGTGGAGCACCCTTATCTCAAAACAGCACAAAACAAGATGACTTTGAAGGTGGTTTTTGTATTTCACTGGTGTTGCGAAGCACTCTCTCCAAAATGTGGAACTTGTTCACTTCTGTGAAAAGGATGATGCCAGGTCTCAAACTTGCCTTCCTGGTCCCCAGTCAGTGCTTGCAGGATGCTCACTCAGCTGGCAGAAGTGCAAGGAGTCTCCTCTCGCACTTGCAAAGAGGAGAAGCACAAAGTGAGGAGCTCCCTCACTTCAATCTTTCCATAGACTGAAACTTCCCCAAAGGACGTCTGTCCCAAGGCAGCTGGACAAAAGAGCAAGGAATTTATCTACTTGATTCATGATTTCAATCCATCTCTTCTGCCTTTCCTCCCCCAAACACAAACAACCTTTAAGCTTTTGACCAACTTTGGCCTTGCCCTACCTGATGTTGTGATCAGCCTTGACACTAATTACAGCCTGCACTGCCCATCTCCAGGATGAGTCTTTCTCATGGGAAATGTTCCTCATTTGTGGAAAAATACAAGATGACCATTTCATTTTCCTTCTCATCTCTTAGAACTTACCTCTTCTATGATTTGTTTTTTTTTTCTAATATTTCTCATTGATCAGTTAGCTGGTGGAAATTGTGCCCAGTCTTGTCCCTTCTTCCTCCTTATAATCTGCCATGATCAAAACTGTTGTGCAAGTATCAATCTTCCCACACAACACTCCACTGCTTGCATGTTTTACACATATTATTCATCTTTTCCATAACCTTCTGGCCAGAAATTCCCACTGTTACACACAACATCCAGCACAGCACACCTACACCTTTGTCTGAGACAAATAAAATCCACCAGAACAGAAATATTTCAGGTAACACTTTTGTTGCTATAGCTGTAACTATAAGGAAGTACTTGCTGTAATTCAAATATTTGCAGCAAAACGTTCCCAAGACAGCACTCTGGAGGAAAAAGGAGTTTTCCCCATACATTTTAGTTACTCATTACCCAGTGGATAATTTTGAAAGGAAACACCCACAGACAACCCAAACTGCTTTCTTTTAAAAGCAGACAGAATTAAAAAAAAAAAAAAAAAAAGGACAAAATTAGGATTAAATGTACACAGCAACGTGCAACAGGTATGCAGAACACAAAATGGGTGTTCACTGACAGCTGCACAGTGAAAACACAGGATGGGACTATCAATCCAGTGCAGCAAACTCCTGAAAATTACTGGAGTCCTCAAAGTGCAATTAAAAAAACCCACAGACTAAATTACACTGTCACAAACTCATTAATTTCCACATTGGGGTCCTTTTTTTTTTTTCAAGGTATCTTGCTTAAATATACTTAAAATGCAACTGCTTTTCTCATGGTACTGTAGCATCACCCTGCTACTTAGAACTTCCACACTCTTTGCTACTTTAGAGCCCTTCAGAGTAAAAAAGTCAAGTGTAAAAGTTTCAGTTTCTATTGATGGAAAAGAATATCAACTGTTGTTTGTATAAACAGAAGAAAACAATTCTTTGGCTAATGAAAATGAGGAGAAAACCCAGAAGCTATGGTTACCAAAAGGTACATTTTTAGAAACAGACTCTCTTTCATTTTCTTCTCTTTCCATGGCTCCTTATTTTCCCATGAACAGTGACCCAAGAGCCTCAAGAGGTACTTCAAAAAGCCCTTTGAAAACTACACTATAAGCAGAAGAAGAAAAAACAACAGAGAATCCATCAAAAACCAGCAAAGGAATGAAGGGGGGGAAAACCCACTTAAATTTACAGTAGTATAAAGGTAAAAAATAGAAAGGGAATTTCAGATTTTTTCTAAATTTCTGGCTCCTTTGCTCACAATTTACACCAATAATATCACATTGAACGATGTTCTGTTGTTTAGGCATGAATTATTGTGGCCCTGGTCATGTAATAACTCCAAACAAACAAATTGTTAGGAAAACAGTTATTTTAATGTGAATGCAAACTCCCAAATCCTCTGTTTTATTATAGAAAAACAAACAAACAAACAACAACAACAACAAAAAACCACTCCAGAAAACCAAACAGAGCAGGGTTGTTTAAACTCCTGAAAAACTGGGGGGGAACACTTCTGCAGGCAAAGCCAAATACTCTGATACCCACAGCTACCCACTCAGCATCCCAAACCAAAGGGTCCCATGCATTTTCCTTTTGGAATACCTGAAAACACCCTCACAGCTTTAAGGGGTCAGATTTAAGCATAATGCAAAATAATCCAAGTCAAAGCACAAAGCACCATTTTCTGTGATGCCCCTTGCCCCAGTCACACACTCAGTATTCCAAACCAAGGTGTCACATTCATTTTCCAATTCTTTTGGAATACCTGAAAACAGCCTCACAGCTTTAAGCAGAATGCAAAATAATCCAAGTCCCCAAGGCACTTCAGCTGCAGAGTAAGGACTTTAAAATAATGAGTTATTAGCAACCATAACTCCAACACTTGCACACCAAGGTTTTGATTTTTTGTTTTCTTGAAACTATTTCAGCTTTCCCCATCTCTGAGAGCAACATAGAATGCCTACAGTGTCTGAAGCCATTTGAGACCTCAAAATAACAGGTTTGGCCCTTGTTGAATTATAACGTTTAAAATGGACATTAAAAGCTACTTATTAACAGAATTTACTCAGTTGTGAAAACCAGTATTAAAAAAACAAAAATCAAAAAACAACCCAAAACACAACAGAAATAAAACCCTAACAACAGCAACAATAAATAAAAGTGAGCATTATTTCAAGAATTCATAGCCACAGTGACAGAACAATTCCAAACATAACTTATGGAATCACATACACTTAGAAGTTAATTTGTATTGGATTTATCCACAAGCTTGAAGGATGTGTTCCTGCCTGGACTGATCCCTAGTCTGGTGTTTATTTAAATTCCGATTTGATATTTGATTTGGCAAATTTCTCCATTTGCAGCAAGGAAACCACTTTGGCAGCATGTTCCCACAATGCTGCAGGGACACACTTTGAGGGGGACTCCAGAATACCCAGAATATTCTGCTCACTCACCAGAATTCACCACTGACCTCTGGGACACTGGTATTTCATAAGACTCCATCTAGGCAGTCTCAGCCTTTTCAGAAGGGAATAGGCAAAAGAAGGAGGTGGAAAGGTAAAGTCAAAGCTTAGCACAGGTCAGCAGTAAGGAATAATCCCAGTTTTCATGCCCTGAGTTTCAACAGCAGCATTTCCAGTGGGGGGTTTAACCCTTTTCTAACCCAGAGATGGGGCAACTGAGAGGTGTTTTAAAACCTTTATTCCATTTTCAGTCTCATGTGAAGGGTGAGACAATACAGATGTTATAATTCACAGCATCACAATCAGAAGCCACTATTTCCTCATTACAAAACACTAAAAATGTTTCTTGGCCTATCAGCTTTTACAACACCATGCTGTAAATGCCTTAAAGCCAATCATCTAAAATGCATCTTTCATAGTTCTATTTCTCCAAAGGATCCAGTCTTATTTGCAAGGCCATCCTTTAAAACTTGTTTGTATTTCCATGTCTCTCTCAGCAATGTCTGTCCTATTCCATGGCATTTCTAAATCACCATTTCTATCTCTAAGTTTGCATACAGATGCACACTTTGGGAGCTTTCAGGCTTTGAGAATTCCCTACAAACCCATTTCCCACCTTCCAGGAGCCAGAGTTTCACTGGGAGAAGCCTCCCAAGCCCATCCTTGGCACCACCAAGCCTGGATTGCTCTGACAGAAGGCAAGAACCTCTTAAAAGAGCTGAGCTCCTGCCCAGCCTCTCCTCAAACACCTCATTAGTTACAATCTAATGTTCTGCCAAGGAAAGAAAAATGTTCTAGCTAAGATGCTGCTCAGCAAACTCATTCATCTTTACCTTCCCTGACTATAGACATTCTTAGGTCATAAATCCAAGCAAAACAGAGTGAATTTTTTCATTATTGATAATGTAGTAGGAATAACAATGAAGGGTCAAGTTTGCCAACACTCAGTCAATAGCTGACAACTGACTTTTCAGCCTTGAAACATCACTTCTAATTTACTGAAAATTAAATGACAAAGAGTTTATCCAAATGACTGGCAGGGCACAAAAAGCTCAACTTTTTTTCTAGAGCAATAAGCTACCCACAAAGTATCCTACAAGCAAGCCTTCAGGTACATGAACTCACTTCTGCATTAAATCAGCTCAATGAGCTCATGTCTGCTGAGCATTTGAGCTCAGTGGGAGATGAGGAAGCATTTGTGATGCACTGAGGCCAGGAGATGATGGAGGGTGGGACAATTATATCATTCAGATGTGGATTTTCTGACTCCAAAGTGTGAAAAGATGGAGGAAAGAAGGAACATGAGAATGTGGTGCTTAAACAACATAATAATTTTATTATGTATTTCAAACAGAAGACAAAATTAGACACAGATTATTTATTTAAATAATAAAAAACCCAGCAAGTCCCCCAAACACTGAATTTTACAGGTTAGTACATCACAGGACAATATTTGAAAAAATGTAGTAACTATCTGAGATTCAACACAAACACAGTCAATTTTGTTTAACAGCCAAAAGAGATCCTTATATAAACACAGCCATTGCAACATCATTGATTCTACCCTGAACTTTTATCACCCTTCAGACCATTGCTCTGGACTTAGAGCTTCTTTAAATAACTGCCCTAGTGATTAAAATTTCTGAAGTGGATTCCTGAATGCATGGTCTGATTTGGAAATGTTGAACAGCTCAAGGAACTCTTGACTGTGGCTGCTCAATCATCAGAACAACCAGAACATTTGTGATATAAAAGCTTTATGCTGCTCTTTGTAGCCTCCTTCTTTGTGCTTTAATTTAAATCTTTTTCTCTGTGATTTTGATTTCAAACATCTCTCATTAGAAATGACATAAAAAGCACACTGCGCAATATAAAATTATTTCAACATGTCTTCAAAATGCTGGAAGAACACTTGCCAATATTAAAGAACTATCTTTATGGCATTTAATAAACAACTAAAGGTTTTCTTTGTGATCAGAATTTTTATTTTATACTGATTCAGGACATAGTGAATATTTGTGAGTATTGAACACCTTTCACAACAAGTCCACCAAACCAGAGTATAGATTCTTTTTTTAATATATGTTACAATTAATAACTTAGATAACCAGGGCACAAAGTGTTCAAGAGAGGCATCAGATTCCTCTGCAGAGCACAAATGACATCAAAGGCCATGCACATACTGGCCAAATCTCCCATTTCCTGCTGCCCATTCTGTTGTGTATGAACCATAAATCTACAGAGGGTGAGGTACCAGTAGCTGCTCATTATAACAAATGAACTGTGGACAATAACCCTGTAAGTAAACAGATTAAATTTAGAAATAATAATAAAAAAACTAACATTACTCTCATAACTGGCTGAACTACCTGAATAAGCAATGCACTATTTACTTGTTGGCTTATTTGGTTCTCACATTCTAGGTAAGTTAAAGACAAAACTTCTTCTGCAGGGATAATCACACCGCAGCCACTTGTTAAAATTCACCTGCATCTTTAAAAAAATCCTTACACATTACAGTGTGAACCAAACAAAAAACAACAGCAGAGTCAGGTGAATAAATCACACAACTCATAGTTTAAACAGCAGCAGGACCTGGCTAATGAAGCTGTTTGAATTAGTGACTTCTCTAGCACTGAGCTTCACTTGGTACTACCTACACTGACAATCAACTCCTCAAGTTGAAAATATGCTCCCTTCTTTTTATTCAAGTGGTAATTAGTAAATGAGATGTAGAGAACAGCTCAGAGTAAATCTACCCTGAGCATTGAAACAATAGTCCTTTGTATCAAACTTGATGCTTATCTTTCTCTCTGTAGTTATTAGATTAACTGCGCTGAATTTGTTCTGTTTATATTGTTAAATTACAAATCCATTTTCTACCAGTAAGAATTAGCTAAGCATGATGATCTGTTAAACACTTGTAACAAATGTGCTGCTATTCAAATAAAAAAATAAAAACCTGCCCAAGGATATTGAAAGGGGAATACTTACACTGCCTGAATCTCATGAAAAGCATTATAATCAGGCTTCCAATACAAAACTCAAAGTGTTTTCATTTTTAACTTTCAAATTCTCAACTTAAACTCAGCATGAAGTTCCTCAGTAGGCAGGTTCTTTCAGGAGTAATACTGAATTTACCTTGCAACAAACATGAAAAGAATGATTACAAAAAAAGAACAAGCAGCTCTTTACATATATGACACCCTCTGCATTTCTTGTGATTGCAGAATTTCGATGAGTACAGAAATCAGTAACAGAGTTTTTGCTCTCCAGAAAGTCATATGTCTTTCCTTTAAACATGTTCCATGCAATAAACTCTTCTTGAAGTAATTTTGCCTCATTAAATTAAATTTCTATTAATTTCCTTGTTTTCTGTGGCTGAGAGTCATTCTCACCTGCGCCTGACGCTCTGTTTGCAAATCTTTCAAACAGATCAAGTGAGCACCTTAACATTTGGTATTTATATACACACACACCACCCCTTTTGATAAAAAAGATAATCTTTGTAACACTCTGTGTTAAGTGGCACATATTTGTACGTGGCACATATATTTTATTTCCTTACCATATTAAAAATAAGAGCTTCTTGCTTCTGCCTGCTCAAATTACACGGATTTTCTTTAAGATTAGGGCACACATTGTAACAGCAGCATATAATTTTCTTGCACAATAATTTTTTTCCAGTTGAAAGGTATCCTATAATATCATCAGCATCAACAGGAACAGACACCTGATTTTCAGCTAGACAAAGCTTATGTGTTTGGTGACTTTATTCCTGGTGAAAAGCTGTTTTCAGATATAAAGCAGATACATAAAAATTAAAAAACAATCTGACAACTTATTCTTTGACAACAAAGTGCTAGACCAAAAGCAAATGCAAAAAATGTGCCAAAAATAAGATGAGGGTGTGTGTGGGTGTGTGTGTGTGTGTGTCCTGGATGTCTTATTTCTGTTGCTCTAATTTTATCTTCTATTGATTTTATAGACATTTGGAAATGGCACATAAGCACTGCCCTTCCTAAAAGCTGAATGGATTCTTTAAAAAAACCAAGCACAGAGCACAAAACCCATTTATCCATTCAAGAAATCACCTTGTTGAAACCACTGTGGATCCCAAATATCTCAAACCCATCAGCATGCTCTGAAGGCAGAAGATTAAAGACCTACTCCTACCACTTCAGCAAGACATTAATTTTCAGAATTTGCTGGATTCCTTTCAGACAATGGGAACTACAAGTCTTCTGTGCTTCAGAAAGCATTTCAGCACGAGTTTGCAAGAGCCAGCCAAGGCATCTCAGCTGGTTTCAAAGCACTCACTTGCATTTTTTCTCCTTTCAGAATTACTGGCTGGAGCTTTGTGCCAGAGTATGAACCTGCATACACAGAAGTTTTATTTTCTTTTAAAAAGAAGCTTTATATAGAACTCATAATGGCCCATTGCATCTTGTGCCCCAAAGCTCCTACTGATCCTTACAGTAATAGAGAATCAAGATGATCCACTTATCAGTCACCTAAGTACACAAGAATTATCAGGAAAAAAAATTAAGTCTCAAGGAAACTTTATAAGATACTTAAATAATTAGAAGATGTCACAGGAAAAAAAATCCCTAGTTTTAGCCCGAACTCATTTTTTGTATCAAATTAATACTATTCTTAAGGACTGAACTGATATTAACTATAGTAAAATAATTCACTTGCATACATGTTGTGACCTGAACCAAACTAAAAAAATGTATTTTTAAGTGCAGTAAAGAAAAATATATTCACTCTAGTAGGGTGTCTATGTCCACTTTTGTTCTGGGTTATTAACCTTTTCCATCCACAATTTGTTAGAATTAATAAAAAGGGGTTTGTTTTTAAAAATTCCCCACTTTTAAGCAAATTTGCCCTGATGAAGTCATTCTTACAAAGCTACAATTCAGTCACTCTTAATTGTGTACTACTTTGTACTATTAAGGTCAATCCTGAGATTTAGCTGCAATTATAGTCACCTTTTTGATGACATATGGCAAGATCTCCAACTCTTTTTAGCTCTGGAAATTTTACATCTGCCTGTTCCTTCAAGATGCTAAGCATACATGTGTTGACAAATACAGAAAATAGCAGATGGCAAAATGCAAATGCTCAACATGAAGCATTGGGGATCAAGTGAAAAAGGCTTGGACTCAGAGATTTGCCATTTTTATTTTAAGAGAAGAATTATGTTTAAAAAGAAATTCCACCATCTCTTCTGCTTGATGCTAAGTGTGATCAGAATACTCATGATTACAGAATCAATGTCACATTAACTGCAGCTGCTATCCACCATGCAAGTTGCTTTGCAAACCTTTGGACTTAAGGCTATAAACACAGCATAATTCTTCAGGAGATTAACTTCTGCAGCTACATAAAATTTGGAAACCATTCTGCACTGACCATAAAATTTGACATTGAATCTTTTATTGCAATCTGTTATTCCAGCTTCTAAAAAGCTGCATGTAGCTGCAAGCAGCCCTTGGCAATGGCAGTGCCACTTGTCCCACCCCCAGGAGAGAGCCCAAGGAGCAGCTGGGCACTTGGACAGGAGGTGTCACCACAGTTTGGGGTGAGAGAGTGACTTCATCTGAAAGGACACAGAAGCAACACAACAGGTCCAGCCAGGGCTGAATTCTCACTAACAGGGAACAGTGGATGACTAGGGAACAGCACCAGGATAAAACCACCATTCAGCAACCCTCCCCTAATAAATCCAGTATTTGTGAGTCCACAGCTCAGAAATCCCTGAATCACAGAGAACATGCCATGTGTTAACATTTCTGTGTTCTGTGCCATGGCAGACTTTCAGCAAAGTCTTACCATTTTTCCAACCATGGAACCTCTCCAACAGAGGCACCTTCCCACTGTAACTAAGAGAAGATATGTGCTGTGCCCTCCAGTCTCTCCTACAGCCCATGGAGGTGCATAAAAGCCTTGGCATTCTCATTCTTTAAGGACCCCAGAGTGACTGGGGAGTGCTGCATCAGGATGGAGAGCATCAAGCAGAGCCTGCAAGAGTTCAGCTAAAAGGAAAAGATGAGCACAGACAGGACACATGGTAACAACCACAGACAGGCAGCAGGTCTGCCTTGGGAAAACACCTACAAGTAAACAGCAGCCAACATCTCTTTTTAGCCAGAGGGATCCATCACAGACACTAAAAGAAAAACAAAAAGAAGTATCTTCACTTTCTCTACCATTTCTCAATGACTTTTTAAATAAAGAGCACTAACCAAGCAGGTTGGAAATATACAGGTGCTAAAGAAATGCTTGTGTATTAAACCAATACTTTAATCTTCTGAAACTACAGTTAGAGATGTAGACACACAGCTGAAACTTTGCTAATTCCTGCTTCATACACCCCAAAACAATGACATGAAATTACTCTGAAGTACAGCTCCATAACACAACTTTAAAAAACTTCATACAAGAAAGGACTACGAAAGTTTCACTTCTGTAACAGCTCTGAACAACACCTGTAATTTTAATTCCATTATTAGACATCATTTCACAGGCAAATACATATATTAATTCCATTACAGTATTCAGTTTAAATTAGCCCCATCTGGACAGAAGGGGTATTTTAGACCATGATCCCCCGACCACCATTAGGAACAAACAGACCTTTATTCATCTTTTACTCACATTTTACCAGCAATTCAATAGAACAAAACCACTAGGAGGTCCAAGAAAACAATGATTTTTACTCAAAATAGAACTAAGAAACTTGGCTTCCAAAGCCCTCTCCTAAGTTAGGACAATCAAAGTTTAATAGTGAGAACCAATGGATTCATGTCCAGAATCTGCACACAAACATCTTGCCAGGTGCAGAACTTAAGACTAGGTACACCAATCAGTTTGAGGCAAGGAAAAAAGCTCACAGGAGGCACTGAGAAGGAGGAGATGTACAGCAGGGGGTGCCTTGCAAATCCAGCTCAAGAATACCAAGATGTGTAAAATTGGAACATACTGCTGAAATGACCAAACTTTAATACTGTTTTTATAGTGGTTAGAAATAAAAATTAACAAACTTCCCTCCAAACCCATGAATTTACTTCAGCTCTAACAAAACTCAGTCTCCTCGTCCCTGGCATTCTCTTTACCTCCCTTAAAAATCCCAACTTCTTATCACATTCATTTTGCACCTCAAACCACCTCAGATCTGCCATGCACATGCTCCAGCAAACACCCTGCCAATACTGGCAGCCTAGCTAGCAGCTTCCTCCAGAAAAGGGAGTTTTTCCTACAAAAACTGAGATCTGCTTGCCTTTCTTCTTCTCTACCAAGTCACCAGCTTTTAAAAAACAGGATTTTAGTTACCTTGGGAATTCAGCAAATTCAGCTGAAAAGAGTCAACAGTACCAAAAAAGACACTCCACTTTCCTCAGAAAGCTAAGCCAGAGCACTTTTTCAGCAAAATGCCTGAGTCCAAGGGAAGGAGTAAAACAGAATAACCAAAAATCACACAGAATAATCTGGTAAAGCTCTGAGATTCTTATGCACATATAGCAGCATGCAGAAAAAATTAGGGGAATTCACAGAACATGAAGTCTTGATGCATGACCAAGAATACAACTCCACAAAAACTCACCAGAAGCTTTCCAATAAAATTAACATATTTTCCTCCTACTCCTTTTTTATTTCATTACTGCTGACTATCAGGAAAGAACTTCTTTTTTTGCTTTGCATCTGGTCTTGTGTACTCGAGGGTTGCATCTGATCAATCACAAAAACTGTAAAAACAAACCCTGCAAATATTACTTTATTGGTTTATAAAAATGACTTTGGTGTATTGTTGGAACCCTGGTTACTGAGAATTTCAGACTTTCTGTGCTGCCAGGCACTGACCCCCAGGAGAACACTGCATTGACCTGAGGCTGTGGAGAAGCTTCCAAAATGGAATGACAGAAACTGGGATTGTGGGTGTGGAGTTTGAATAGAAGTGTGTGATATCACAGGGGTGAAAACTTAAGAGTTTAAGGTTTCAGAATATAGTAATATATATAAAGCCAGATGGAGGTTTTAGGGTGGAGGCTTGTCCTTCTTCACCTTTTTCTCCATGGATTGGGTGGGTTTGTGTAATTGGATAAAAAGGTCCACACTGTGGGCATGAGTGGTTGTTGGTTATTGGGTTAAAAGTAAAAATAATTTAGGTGTCATTTCTTAATTGGACAGTTTATCCTCAAAAGGCCTTGTAGAGAGAGAGATACAGCTCCATTTTCAGTTTGTTAGAGTGAAGTGCTGTAGAGCTCAGGGTTTGTGAGACTGTACAATAAGAACCCATAAACATCTGAGTCCAAACACAAAATACCTTCTCACACATTTAATCCTAACCTTGGCACAAAAGAAGCAAGGAATCCATCAGTGTATCCCAAAGATCAAATACAAAATCAGTGTATCCCAAAGACCAAATCCAGCCTTACCAACAAAGCAAGTTTTTGGTATTTCCTTTTCAGTTCTGCTGGGCTGTCTGAAGGTTTGGCCCCCAGGACCTTGTACCACTCCTTCTGCTCCATCCTTCCCAGGGCCATGGCCTGATGGGTTTGCAATCCCTTCCTCAGCACTGCCTTAGGAAATCAAATCCATGAAATCACAACCTGGAAGAGAAACAGGAAAAGCAAAAACAAGGATATGGCAAACTGCAGGATCACAGAATTGACTGTTCCCCTTAAGCACCTCTGCACTATTATATGAGAACTATTGTGCAAAAAAAGTTAAATTCACGTGGCCATTCCATCCCACAGCCTATCAAATGTGAAATCTTGTGTTTCCTATCCAAGTGCCTCAGCATATCCTTCTTTAAAAATCATTTTGTATGTAAAATGAACTGCTTAGAAACACCCCAGTTTACAGACACACCTTTTACACAGAAACTTTTTAAAACAAACTTTTGACTTTGAATCAATACCATACTTAACACATAAAAACATGAAGTACATAAAAGTGTGACATTTTTCAAAATAGGAATAAGATCCATGCAGGAAGACACAAGAAAAGGTGTGTGTTTGTTTTTACAAAATGACTTTTTCTTCATCCTGCTGAGCAAGAAGTCAACTTTCTTAAAGCAGAAGAGCACATAAAACCAGATAAACAGAAATGAACCAAAACACACCAGGTTAGCACAAGTCACTAAGCAAAACCTAACTGGTAGTGTGAGTATCAATTCTGGCCATCTTTCATCAAGTTAATGACCCAGAAAGGAAAATAAAAAATAAACAGGAGAACAAAGTGCCACTAACAGAATGGCAATGCTTGAGCTTCAGTCAGATTCTTAGGTGTGCTGGAATCCCAAGAACACTGCCAGCCGGCAAGAGCTTTGTAAATATACAAAGACATAAACTTTAAGGAATTTAGAGATTTTAGAGGAGCTAAGATTTTAGTTAAAGATAAGCTTTATTGGAGCTTATCTTTATTAAAATAAATGGGTAGGCCTTGATGAAGTTAAGAGTTAGTAGTTAACTAAGAATTGATTGCTTGTCAACACAATGTTCGGTTAGCTGGGTTTATAATGAAGAATATAGAAACAGATAAATAGTTTTGGGAGCATAAGACAATTGTAAGCCTCCTCTGTCCTGAAACCAATTGAAGATGGGGAATGGGAGTTCTACCAAAGGATTCATTTGTCATATTTGCATTGAAAATGTAGAAAGTTCAGAACGAGGAAAACTTCATTTACTTCCTCATTTTGGGACCCCTCCTCCCCATGAAAGGGACCACCGACCCAGTTCAAGGAACAAACTGTGCATCCTTAAGAGCTTTTGAACTAATTACCATACGGAGCGGGGAATGGGATGTACCAAAATTATGAATATGTACTTTGGGTATTCAATACTTGTACAGATAAAAGGACTCTGTAATCACCTGTAAATCACAGAGCGTATTTGGGAGCTATCCCGCAATAAACATACACTTTCTGACTTTAAATTCTTAGAAAGTCTTTGTCCGTCACAGTTGGATATCGGTACTAGATCAATAGCCGTATTTTCTTAATAAATCACTATAACTATACATTAATTCTGAGACAGCAACAAAAAATAGGTTTGAGGGTTTTTTCCCCACTTCAGCACTAAAACTGCTCCCGGTGCAGGGGATAGCATCACGGGGCAGGGGACAGCCCCGCGGGCCAGGGGACAGCACCGCGCTCCCGTCCTGCCCGCCCCGGGGCCGCGCTCTCCGCTACCGCTCCCGCACAACCGCGGCGGGCGGCACCGGGGAGGCCCGGCCCAGGCCGCGGCCTCACGCACCGCTGCCGGAGCCCTCCCGCCGCCCTTCCCCGCAGCTCCGCAATCCCGTCCGGCCCGGTTCGGTTCGGTTCGGACCCCCCGGTCCCTCCCCGGCCCCCGCAGCCGCCCCGCGCTCCCACCTGCCCCGCACCATCCATGGCAGCGCACGCCTAACTCGTCCGGCGGGAAACACCCTCCTCTGCCCCGCGGAGCTCTACGCCCTGCAGCTCGGCCGGCGCCGCCTCGGTTGTTTCCAGCCGGGCAGTAGTGGCGCCGCACCGGCAGGAAACGCGGCCTGACGCGTCTCCATGGCGACCGCGGCTCGCCCGGCCCGGCCCCGCCCGGAGCTGCTCCGGCCCCGCCGCCCCCGCGCTCCGAGGAGGCGCCGCTGGCGGCACCGTCCCGTTGCCCTTCTCTCGCTGTGAGAGCCCCAGAGCCGCCGCTCTCCCCGCAGGGACTCCGCCTCCCGCCCGGCCCCGCAGGCGGAGCTCGGCAGCCCGGCCCGCCGGCCTTGGGTCCGGAGTGGGGCCGCGGTTTCTTCATTCTGTGGGATGTTTGTGCTGAAGGAGAAGGAAGAACGTGCTCTTGGTGAAACAAATCAAGCTCTGGAAGCAGGTTTTTGATGATGTAAAAACGTTTCTTCATTAGAAACAAACAAGAAAGCACAAAGCACCTTACACACCCAGCCCGCCCCTAAAAATACGAAAACAGCGCAAACAAAACCCCATGACCACCACCAAAAAAAAACCAAAAACCCCCACCACAAACACCAAAAACCCAACCCCTAAACGAACAAACAAATAAATAAAACTCCCCAAAACAAACAAACAAAACCCAAAACAAAAACAAAAACAAACATCCCCAGAAAAACCCCACCACAAACACCAAAAACCCAATCCCTAAACAAACAAACAAATAAATAAAACTCCCCAAAACCAACCAAACAAACAAAACCCCAAACAAAAACAAAAACCCAAACACCACAAAAAAAACCCCAAACCAAATAAAATCCCCCCCAAAAACTTAGGTGGATGCTGTAGACTTTGGCTTTTGGTATCTTAGGCAAAACTAGCTAGCAAAATCCCGAAATGTTTCTCCAGGCAAACTCAGTTCACACTCCCCTTTCAAATGGATAGCATTGTGACAATATAACAATGTATGCATCCTGTGGCAATACTTTTATGTAATAAGTTAGAATTAAAGGCACTCCTTGTCCCTTTTGTCCCCCTTTGAAGTGTTTGAGCCGGGCCGGACAGACGCTGTCAGGGAATGTTCCTGGCACATTGTTCCATCAAACAGAGCAGAATGGGACAGCTGGGCTTCAGTGGGAAACATGGAGAATTTATTTAGCCTTTAAGGGTGGGAAAACATCAGATCTGCAAAACCACTCAACACCTGATTAGTCTGATTTGTGTCTGTGCTGGTGTCGGAATTCAGGACGTCCTGGATGGCTCAAACCCCTGCCAGGGGGCTCAGAGACCCTGGCACAGAGCCCAAGACACCTGTAACTTTAATTATGACCCATAGAAAAAATTACCAACCTTATATGAAGATCTGCAAGCCACGAAGGTCTAAGTAGAATAATAGTTAGTTTGTCACAAGGTGAAAAATAGATTTTTAGAGTTTTTAGAATGGGGGTTCAAGAGGCAAGATAGAAGAATCTAAGCATGTCCAGCCTTTCCTCTTCTTCTTCTTGGCCTCCATCTTCTGCTGTGATGGTGGCACTTTTGGATTGGTTTAAGGTAGAAGCTCACTGTCTAACACAGGTGATAGGTATTGGGAAGTTATTGTAAATATTGTACACGCAGTTTTTAGTATAAAAAGATAACACTGCCCTGGGGGCAGGCAGAGTGTCTCTGTCTGTCCTTCTGAACGGCCCTCAGCGGGTCAGGAGAAAGAATTTTATAGATAAGAAACAATAAACAACCTTGAGAATGAGAATAGAAGAGCTCTGACTCCTTATTTGACTGCCAAGCTGAGAAAAGACACTTTGTAACACATCTCAGAGTCACTCTGAGCAACAGAAGTCCCAAAATGCTGCTTGTCAGGGTCCCTTTTGAAATGAGAATTTTCTTCTTGGGCAAAGGTTTCAGTGTGGTTCTGTGTGGCTCCTTCACTGGGGTTGGTGTGGGTTTTAAAAAGTTTAAAAAACATTTGAAAGTTTTTAAAAATGTGCTGTTGTTCTGGAGATTGGTCACTACACCTGTGCTATCACCAAAAATGGTTCATATCCTCCTAAAGACTAGATACAATTTCCTTTATTGTTTATCCTTTATGCCAAAAATTCCTGAGTGTTGCATATTGAGGTTTTTGCAATTTTAAATCGTGATAGGATTGGTACCAGCTCATACAGTATTTGAAACACAGAGTTGTTTGAGAGATTGTAAGCAACTGTATATCTGTAATGAGAAAATAAACAGAAATAGAAAAATCTAACAGGAAATTTTATATATATAAAGTATGTATCTAATATATATCAGATAAAATATATAAAATAGATAATATTCTATAGGAAATTATTATTATTAAAATATAATAAATATGTATAAAATTATTATACTAATTATATAAATAGAAAATTAGCTGTACATGTAAAGGAATTATTTCTGGAGTCAGTGGAACCATTTGGAAGTGAAAACACTTGTCTTTTCTGTGCATGTTCAGCATGCCAAAGTAAAAGAAAATAAGCTTTATATTATATTTATATGTATATATAAATATATAAATGTTTATAAATATTTATAATATTTAATAGAACAGTTTGATGTTCATGCACCACTGGCCTTGTCTGGTATTCCAGTTTTTGTGTCTCAGTTTCTCTTTTAATCTGCCCAGTTTCAGAAGCCATAATATCTAATCTGAACCTCTTTCAGCATCATAAATAAGCACTGAATATTGACAGGGTTTTGATAAATTTAAGAGCTTGACCATGTTTAAGTCATGCAAAGATGAATACTTTGTATTAAATATGGGTTGGGTCAGCCATAGCTAATCATGCCCTGACTGGCTGGTCAGTTTCAAGGAAATTTGATAATCTTCAATCTCTAGAGATATAAAAATTAACTCAGTTCAAGATGTGTTAAATGGGAGTGGGTATACAGGGGAGAAGGAAAACAAGACTGAGAACAAATGCTCTGGCTGGTGAGTCAGCACCACACGCTTAGTGCAGCCTGTGCTGCTTTTTCTCCCTCCTGAAAGAAAAAAAAAATTAAAAAAGAGTAGGTAAGTGCCAGGAGAGTGTGGAGAACTTGCCAGGAACTCTGGGATTGTTGTCCCAGGATGGAGATATGAGACACTGCTGTAAGAAACCAGGCTTGCTTAATTATCTCTAATTATGTGAGCATGCACAGATGCTGTGCATGTCACTGGAGCCGGACAGCTGGATATGGTGAAAAGTTTCTTTCCCTTGTTCAAGAGACTTTAGATGTAAGTTGGTGGTTTCAGACATTTTTGTGAGAATATTTAACTTTTTAGTAAATGCTTTTCTTGAGAATGTCACATAATATTGGGCTGTGTTGTTACAGAATTATAGGAGAATTATTTAGGGACTTAACTGGAGAGTTCTAGAATGATTGTAGGAGAATGATTTAGACTGGAGACTCCTAGAATGTTTATAGGAGAATTATTTAAACTGAAGAGTCCCAGAATGGTTATAGGAGAATTATTTAGAAATTTAACTGAGTTCTAGAATGAATGTAGAAGAATTATTTAGGGACTTAACTGGAAAGTCCTAGAATGGTTATAGGAGAATTATTTAGAGATTTAACTGGAGAGTCCTACAATGGTTTTAGGAGAATTATTTAGAGATTTAACTGGAGAGTTCTAGAATGGTTATAGGAGAATTATTTAGAGATTTAACTGGATACTGTGTGTGCTTCTAGTACTGCATGAAAAGATGAGTACCAATGATGGACCAGCTGAAACATCCAGACTTTCTCACTGTTAACCACATGTTTTACTTCTGGATGGCATTTTGCAAAGTCTTGGTAAGTAAAGCTTTTTTGCTTTATTTTTTTTGGTTATGTTGGTTTTATACTGCTACATGGAGAGTCCCAGAATTGTTATAGGAGAATTATCTAGAGACTTAACTGGAGAGTCCCAGAATGATTGTAGGAGAGCTATTTAGACTGGAGAGTCCCAGAATGGTTATAGGAGAATTATTTATTTTGGAGAGTCCCAGAATGGTTGTAGGAGAATAATTTAGAGATTTAACTGGAGAGTCCTAGAATGGTTATAGGAGAATTATTTAGAGATTTAACTGGATACTGTGTGTGCTTCTAGTACTGCATGACAAAATGAGTACAAATGATGGACCAGCTGAAACATCCAGACTTTGTCATTATTAACTACAATTTTTACTTCTAGATGGTATTTTGCACAGTCTTGGTAAGACTAGTAAGGTTTTTTTGCCTTTTTTTTTTTTTTTTGTATGTGCTTTTTTGGTTTTTTTTTGTTCATGTTGGTTTTATGCTGCTACATAGAGAGTTCCAGAATGGTTTGGAATGGAAAGGACTTTAAAGATCATCCAGCTCCAGCCCCGTGTAGTGAACAGGGAACCTTCCATTATCCCAGGCTGCTCATCCAGCCTGCCCTGGGACACTTCCAGGGATCCAGGGGCAGCCACAGCTTCTCTGGGCACCCTGTGCCAGGGCCTGCCCACCCTCACAGGGAACAATTCCTTCCTAGTATCTCATCTAAACCTCTTTCAGCATCATAAATAAGCGCTGAATATTGATTGGGTTTTGATAAATTTAAGAGATTGAGCATGTTAAGTAATGCAAAGATGAATATTTTGTGTCAAATAATGTTTTGCAGTTGTTGTCTTCATCTTTTCAACGCTTTAATGTGACAGTAATATCAGCAATTAATTAATGTGGCAAATAATAGTACAAGATTTCATTAGGGAGCCTCACTGATGTTCTGATGTGCTGTTTTCATCCTGGCTCTTCTGTCAGTACAGGGAGAAGAATTTTTTTCAAGTGTTTTTTTTCTGTCAGAGCTGTAGAAGACAGGTGACTCAAAAGAGTGGTAAAAGTGACCATTCTGAGTTTTGTCTCTTGAAAACAACTGAGATAAAATAATTTGTTCAACGTTGAACAATGTTGGACTTCTTTTTTAATCTAGATATTAAAAATCCTTGGAGGAGATGGGATTATTTTAAAATTATTAATAGATTTTTTTTCTTTTTTTTTTAAGAGAGAGGGGTCAGAGATCTGAATGTTGAGTTCTTCCAGAATTTGTTTTAATTGGGTCAGATTTGTCAACAGTAAAAAGAAAAAGTTTTATCTCCCAGGAGATGTGCATATGATAGACTAAATGTCATAATGATGTGAACAAATGAGATGTAACGTGCACGGAAAATATATGTTTTCCATTAAATTTCCACAGAAGTGATTGAAAACGTCTTGGGAATTATTTAAGCAATTTACAATATTGTTTAAAAAAAGGTACATCTGGGCACACTGAGTACAGTCTTTTGTCGTTCATTAGGAATGTATTTAATGAGGGTTTTTTTAAGTGATAGATAGTTAAGGTAACAGACAAGTGACAGATTGTTTGTCTTTAACGATTTCCCTATTTCAGGCCCATTACAAAGCAATTAGAAATCTGACAGCATTTTTACTCTGCATTACTGATCATCTAAAGTGATGAGAAATGAGAGGTGATGAATATTAATTGTATATTTTCATATAATTATCATAAATTATTACCTTGTCTAGTGCACTGCAGGTGGAGTAAAATCAATGGATGAAAATTCAGTCAAATATGATAATTTGAAAGGTTTCATGACTTAGTTTTTATCTTTAAAGTGCAGTGTCAATCAGTCTAAACCAGGCATGCATTAACTGAGGGAAATACAAAGATACTCTTAGTTTTCCTTGCTTTGCTAGCACTGAGCAGAGTGGCTTTTACTCTTGTGCCCTGTGACAAATTATTTACCTCTCTTTTTTAGCCTGCCAAATTTATCCTGGACTGTGGGAGTCAGAAAGATAGAAATCTTCACAGAGTCAAGAGGGCTTGATTTACAGCCTTAGAAGAAGCCTAAGGTGTGAAAGCAAGTTACACAGACACTGAATAGAAAAATTATAAACTTATATTTCTATAGTTATAAGTAAGAATGTGCCCTAAGTATGTGAGAAACTGTATTAGAGAAGATGATGAAGGGTTTTATAGTGTAGTAATGTGATTGTACAGAACAAATTAAGAGTTTGGATGTTATAATAGATGTATATGTGTGTATGTCTCGTGGCAGCCCACTGGACAAAAGTATCTGCAGTGCAGTAGAAATAAGTAAAGGAGATAGATCAGAAAAGCAAAATAAACTCTGTGGCATCAGCCTGTTGGGCCAGAAAGTTCTATATTGCCTTGTAAGAAGGAACCTGTGACTATCTTGAGCTATGGCCAGCTGCTTGCTGTCTCAAAATCTCACAGCCTCTGAGATTGATGTTTATTTAGCCCAATTTTAGACCTGTCCCCTTAATTAATGCCACGACAGTGACACTGGATTTTACCTATTCCTCTCCAGCTTTTCTCCAGAGGTATTTACAGGTTGTTTGAGCTTTGCAATATGCAACTTCTGTCATTGACATAACTTATTTTTATAATGCATCTCCTTCATTTACAGTTAGTGGAAAAACCATAAAAACAGATCACAGATTCTCCAAATCAGGTGTCTAGGCATGGTGGCCAGTGTTTGTGTTTTTCCTGAGAAAATTTGGTTGACATGAGCTATTCAATATCGCTTTAGCCTTCTAAGACAAGAATGATATACCATTTATCTGGGATGGCAGACCTTACCCATGAGACAATTCATTTTTTTTCTTCATTCCCCTTCACATTCTGGCTCAAATTGGATGAACCATAAAAAGAAATTATTATGTTGCTAAGTCTATCAGAGTTCATGTATTTGAAATCAAATAAAACCTGCAAGTGCAAGGCTGTATTTTTATCTTGATTTTCAACGCTTGACTTTGCAAACTGTATAGTTTTAACATATTGCATTCAAAACTCACTTTATTATCATATTTTATCTTCCAATGTTAGTGAGAAAGAATAGAGTTGGAGTGTTTTCTCCTGATGGAAAACTTCACAACCATCTCCTGTATTAATGTGGTTTCTTCTATGAGCACAAAGCCAGGGTTAAACATGTACTTAGCTTTCCATCTCTGGTAGTGACCAGTGGTAGAGTGAAAGGGTGACCAGAAACAGCACTAGTGTAGAGAAAACCTCCAGGTGTTAAATCTTCCAGGATGTGTATTTTTCATATCTGGAATAAATTCTGTCCTGGCCTAACAATCTGGAGTTAGCAGAAAGTTATTGTTTGAAAATGAGAGTCTCATTCATCAGTGAGCTACCATTACTTGGCCACACTTTGGTATATTCTGATCCCCATCTTCACCATCATGGGATTTCCTTTGGGATATTCTCATGCCTCATTCACATCCTGAGGGCTTGTTGATGGAAAAGGTAGCACATTTAGGCTGGTACCACCATGCCCTTCCTGCTGAGGCCTCATGATCATCGTTAGGGAATCTCATTTTTTCTGTCTGAAGTCAAGGTCCAACTCTTCAAGTTTAGATTTTACGTACATAAAAATCAGCTTGGTTTATTTCCCAACTCTAGGCCAGTGCATGCTGTAGTAACTGTTTTCAGGTTTTGTAATTTCAATCCTGGTTTTGTCATGTAGGCTCATAGAATTCATTCACAATTAATTCCATCATGCTTTGTAAGGGATACACCTTGTTCTCACTATCCTTCTGCACCTCTGAAAGCAAAGAGTGCCATTTTCTTCCCTTTTTTCATGTGTCTCATAAAACACAGAGCAGTTTTAATATCCATCCACTCTCTCAGGATTGCATTACAGCTCTGCCTGTATTGCACATGGGTTTTTCAAACAAAAGGAACTGTTTCCTTCTTGTGCCTCTCGTGCATATGTTCACATTCTGCACAGTCACATGCTGCTAACCATGTGTATAGAGACACATGTTGTGTCATATTTCTCCTTTTTTTAAATTCCTCTGATGAATACACTACGTACGACTCCTTTTTTGGATACACCTTGATCTTTACTCTGATGTATTTAAACCAAATATTCAGGTGTTTGAATACCCTTATCAGAAATGGGTCTGTTTAATATCACTTTTGTTACTTGCTAATGCAAAGTGCAATATACACAAAGGCAAGGGAGCAACAACTGTGGTGTGGATAAAGCTTGCAAACATAACAGATTGACAGCATTTCACAGCTTATGCTAAAGCCAGCTTCTTGAGAAAGGTAATTATAAAATAAACTATGTAATTCTGATATTTAGATTATTCATTTTATTTTAATTGGCACTTTCCAAAATAATTGGATATGCTTCCACATGTTTGTTGAAGAAAATTGCTGTGCTTTTTGCTTATTTTCTTTAAAGATACAGTTTATAATTCCTCATACTTTTGATGAACATATTTCTATTATGTAAATTCTTTTAAAGACTAAAGTACTTTCCAAGTGAGACAACAAGCAGTGAAGTCCTCTTAGTATTGCAGGGAATAATATACCTGCTATACCTCAAAACCATTTAATGAAATATTCCTATATTATATAATATCTATTATATTATTATGTTATTATTTTTATTAAATAATATAATAATATAATACATATAATATTACGTGGTTGTTGTTATTATTATATTAAAATATATTAAATGATATATAATATATAATATATAAGAGGTATTGTTATATTATATATTATTATATTAAAATTTATTAAAATATTATATATTTTTCCTCAAGGTAAGCATTTGTCTTTTCAGTTTGAACTGAAGGGTGTAGCTTGAAGATAGACCTGTGCTGATCCAAGGGCCAGTTGCCACTGAAAGTGGCAAAATTCTTCTGCCATTCCTTCTTCACTTGCTTCATTCATGAGCTATTGCTGCCTTTGCATCAGCACCACCTTTTGTGTGACCACATAGTCCATGGAGATAGAGGGGCAGAAATCTAATTCCGCTAAAAAAATGATAATTTCCTGGTGATTTAGCTCCACTAAAGGGATTTGTCAGGTGTCAGTGTCAGCACAGAGAAGGTGGCTGGAGGACTTGTCCAGGCCAAGGGGAAGAGGTGGTAGAGGGGACCAAGCCTGCCCATGTGGATGTCACTTAGCTCTTAAACCTCGTTACTTCTTGATCAAACGAAAAGCTGAGCTGGGCTCTGTGAAGTTCATAAAGGCAGGCACAGGATGAACAAAGCTGGTTTGAGCTGATGAGTATCACCAGTGTATGTTTAAAGGTTAAGATATATAAAGGGAATAGTCAGTCATATCAGATATCAAGCCAGTCAAATGGAAATCAATGTTACTGGATAAAATTTGCATTTCTTTCTGATTTTTGCACCTTATACTGATATTATCTAATATTAAAATTATATTTCAGCAGTACAGTTGGTTTTTCTTTTGGCTCACAGAATGATTCTGTTCTGCTTTATTACCTTATTGTTGCCTTAATGTTGATGCTTTCCATTGATATTTCAGGCAAGTTCAGAGCCAGCTGTGTTAGACACTGTACAGAAATGTGATTAACAAAACCCTGCCAGCAAAAAACCCAAGTCAATTCAATGACCAGTCTGTATCAATCAATTGTAGGTAAAATATTAAGCTCTGTGAATGTCCAAAACCCAGTGTCATGGGTTTATGTAAATTCTGACCCGGACTGAGGAAATTTATCTGAAGGTCTATTGCAAACTTGTTTTCTCCTAAATTAAAAAAAAAACAAAAACAACAGCAACAAACAAAGAACCCCTCCTATTAAAAGAAATAAAATACTTCCAGATTTCTTGGTGGTGTTTTGGTAAAAAGAACTTGAAATACAGCAGCTGTGTTTCAATTTCAGTATGGATAGAGGAGAGGGAGGGCAGCAGGGAGAACATGAGAAGAGACAGATTTATTGAAAATTTGTATTTCAGGTTAACTTGATGTCAGGTGTTTCTGATTTGATTGTATAGATAATTGTACATATAATGAAGCATTAATTTCAATCCACAAACAGGGTAATTTCTCTGCATACAGCTTCCAGATTTCCTGTTCAGTTTCTAATTTTTCTACTCCAGAAAAGAGAAATGTGCAAAGTATAGAGAGATTCCAAACAAAACTGTCTGAATCCCACCATGCTCTCAAAAGCTGTTGAGAAAACAATGATACAAAATTAGGTCATTTTTTAAATCAATATTTGATCATCAATCTTAACAAAAATCTTGTGCTTTCATTTTATGGTAAGCAACAGAAGTCTAATAAGTGCTCAGGAAAAATGCCATATGGCATGTGCCTCATGACAAAAAAGAAACTTTGCAAATGTCTTGGTGCCACATGGATGCACAGCCTACATTAGCAAAGAAAGTATGAGTAAAGTCATGGGGACTTTTCACTCATGTCGTTTGAAAAAGAGCTTCAGTTTGCTGCTGTGTGATAAATTGTAAAAATAAAATCAAATATTTTGTAAGCATCAGTCTCAGAAGAAGTATGAAGAGATGTATGAAAAGTATGAATATATTTTATACTTAGTTTAAATATATAAAAATGTAATACAATGTATTCTATTTTACAATTTTATATTTTTAATATTTGTTTATAATTTTAATTTCATGTACCTTCAGTTTCATTCAAGCAAAGGCAAAAATAATTCAAAATCCTGCAAATATGTTGATTTTCAACTTTAAATTTTATTTCAAATTTTAGATCAAAAATATGCAAATCCTGCATTCCTGATCCATCTGCAGCTGACTTAGTGGTCCTGGAATCTAAAACAAGTTCTTTTTCTCAAATATTTCTTCATCTCTAGATACCAGTTCTTCCTTTTTGGTCAGACAGTAAACTGGGTGCAGAGCAGGGATGGGGCTGTGCCAGGGCAGATCCTGCAGGGGCAGGGATGGGGCTGTGCCAGGGCAGATCCTGCAGGGGCAGGGATGGGGCTGTGCCAGGGCAGATCCCGGGGTGCAGAGCAGGGATGGGGCTGTGCCAGGGCAGATCCCGGGGTGCAGAGCAGGGATGGGGCTGTGCCAGGGCAGATCCCGGGATGCAGGGCAGGGATGGGGCTGTGCCAGGGCAGATCCTGCAGGAGCAGGGCAGGGATGGGGCTGTGCCAGGGCAGATCCTGTAGGAGCAGGGATGGGGCTGTGCCAGGGCAGATCCCGGGATGCAGGGCAGGGATGGGGCTGTGCCAGGGCAGATCCTGTAGGAGCAGGGATGGGGCTGTGCCAGGGCAGATCCTGGGTGCAGAGCAGGGATGGGGCTGTGCCAGGGCAGATCCCGGGGTGCAGAGCAGGGATGGGGCTGTGCCAGGGCAGATCCTGCAGGAGCAGGGATGGGGCTGTGCCAGGGCAGATCCCGGGATGCAGGGCAGGGATGGGGCTGTGCCAGGGCAGATCCTGCAGGGGCAGGGATGGGGCTGTGCCAGGGCAGATCCCGGGTGCAGAGCAGGGATGGGGCTGTGCCAGGGCAGATCCCGGGATGCAGGGCAGGGATGGGGCTGTGCCAGGGCAGATCCCGGGGTGCAGAGCAGGGATGGGGCTGTGCCAGGATAGATCCTGGGTGCAGAGCAGGGATGGGGCTGTGCCAGGGCAGATCCTGGGTGCAGGGCAGGGATGGGGCTGTGCCAGGGCAGATCCTGGGTGCAGAGCAGGGATGGGGCTGTGCCAGGGCAGATCCTGGGTGCAGGGCAGGGATGGGGCTGTGCCAGGCAGATCCTGGGTGCAGAGCAGGGATGGGGCTGTGCCAGGGCAGATCCTGGGTGCAGGGCAGGATGGGGCTGTGCCAGGGCAGATCCTGCAGGGCAGGGATGGGGCTGTGCCAGGGCAGATCCTGGGTGCAGAGCAGGGATGGGGCTGTGCCAGGGCAGATCCTGGTGCAGGGCAGGGATGGGGCTGTGCCAGGGCAGATCCTGCAGGGGCAGGGATGGGGCTGTGCCAGGGCAGATCCTGGGTGCAGAGCAGGGATGGGGCTGTGCCAGGGCAGATCCCGGGGTGCAGAGCAGGGATGGGGCTGTGCCAGGGCAGATCCCGGGGTGCAGAGCAGGGATGGGGCTGTGCCAGGGCAGATCCTGGGTGCAGGGCAGGGATGGGGCTGTGCCATGTGTGCCGGGCATCCCTGGGTGCAGAGCAGGGATGGGGCTGTGCCAGGGCAGATCCCGGGGTGCAGAGCAGGGATGGGGCTGTGCCAGGGCAGATCCTGGGTGCAGAGCAGGGATGGGGCTGTGCCAGGGCAGATCCGGGGTGCAGAGCAGGGATGGGGCTGTGCCAGGGCAGATCCCGGGATGCAGGGCAGGGATGGGGCTGTGCCAGGGCAGATCCTGGGTGCAGAGCAGGGATGGGGCTGTGCCAGGGCAGATCCTGCAGGGGCAGGGATGCGGCTGTGCCAGGGCAGATCCCGGGATGCAGAGCAGGGATGGGGCTGTGCCAGGGCAGATCCTGGGTGCAGAGCAGGGATGGGGCATTTCCATTCAGAGCAGAGCTGGCCCCGGTGGCAGCAGCTGATTCCCGGAGCGGGACGAGCCCGGTTCCTTCCAGCCCTTCCATCGCACATCCCTGGGGCTCTCCCGTGTTCCCGTGCCGCACAGAGGAGCCTGGGAGCAGATGGCAGCCTTGCCCTTTTACTGTGCAAGTGTTAGTGAGAAACTTTTACAGCCTTGGCTTTGTTACCTACCCAGCCAGGGAAACTGCGCTGTGATACCTCAGTTGTTGGTTTCTTCAGGAGAATTACTCCAGTCTTTTACAAGTATATTTCTTTTTTTTGCCCTAATGGTGTGACAGAACTTTGTTCCTCAGGCAAAGAGGAGTTTTTGCCTGTTTCAGGCATTGAAAACAGACACATTGATCTGGAGTTTTGGGGGGACACAGAAGAGAATCTTTGGGCGCTGTGTAGTTTCTTGGTTAATTAAGAGGCAGCAAATGATCTCAGATTATTTAGATAACCAAGAGCTGTTCAAACATTTTTCTTCTGCCCTAAGCACCAGTTGCCTCTCTGAGCATCTGGTTTCATCTTTTTTCCTTTTTCGTTTTTCCTTTTTCTTCTCTCTTCTCTTCTCTTCTCTTCTCTTCTCTTCTCTTCTCTTCTCTTCTCTTCTCTTCTCTTCTCTTCTCTTCTCTTCTCTTCTCTCTTCTCTTCTCTTTCTCTTCTCTTCTCTCTTCTCTTCTCTTCTCTTCTCTTCTCTTCTCTTCTCTTTCTCTTTTCTCTTCTCTCTTTTCTTTTCTCTTCTCTTCTTTCCTCTCTCTTCTCTCTTCTCTTCTCTTCTCTCTCTCTCTTCTCTTCTCTTCTCTTCTCTTCTCTCTTTTCTCTTCTCTTCTCTTTCTCTTCTCTTCTTTCTCTCTTCTCTTCTCTTCTCTTCTCTTCTCTTCTCTTCTCTTCTCTTCTTCTCTTCTCTTCTCTCTCTTCTCTTCTCTTCTCTTCTCTTCCTTCTCTTCTCTTCTCTTCTCTTCTCTTCTCTTCTCTTCTCTTCTCTTCTCTTCTCTTCTCTTCTCTTCTCTTCTCCTCTCCCCTCCCCTCCCCTCTCCCCTCCCCCTCCCTCCCCTCCTCTCCCCTCTCCTCCCCTCCCCTCTCCTCTCCTCCCCTCTCCTCCCCTCTCCCCTCTCCTCTCCTCTCCTCTCCTCTCCTCTCCTCTCCTCTCCTCTCCTCTCCTCTCCTCTCCTCTCCTCTCCTCTCCCTCCCTCCTCTCCTCTCCTCTCCTCTCCTCTCCTCTCCTCTCCTCTCCTCTCCTCTCCTCTCCTCTCCTCTCCTCTCCTCTCCTCTCCTCTCCTCTCCTCTCCTCTCCTCTCCTCTCCTCTCCTCTCCTCTCCTCTCCTCTCCTCTCCTCTCCTCTCCTCTCCCTCCTCTCCTCTCCTCTCCTCTCCTCTCCTCTCCTCTCCTCTCCTCTCCTCTCCTCTCCTCTCCTCTCCTCTCCTCTCCTCTCCTCTCCTCTCCTCTCCTCTCCTCTCCTCTCCTCTCCTCTCCTCCTTTTCCCCTTTCCTTTCTTCCCTTTTTGTTCCTTCCTTCTTTTTATTTTTTCTTTTTTTCTTATTTTCTTCTCTTTTTTCTGTGCTGGAGAAAACTTTCCTAGCCAGAGATCTGTGGGATGCCAGGGCTTCAGTGGGGAAGTGACAGAGAAAGGAGGAACAGTTTATTTCTATTCATCAGCTCAGAGATGCAGGAGAAAATTTTCATTCAAGCCTTTGGCAAAATTCCCAAGAAATGTAGTGGGACATGAGTTTCACAGACAGCCTGTACTTATTGGGTTATTACTCAGTGTGCACTCATTTAGGATGGAGTTTCATGATAGCCTGTAATTGGAAGAGTAATAGGGGAAAAGTGGAAGATCTGGTGATTTTTAAAAAAATAAAATAAAAAATAATCATCTCTTCTCTCCTGCTGCTGTACGAGTGGAGGTCAGTTTAGTTTGTTGAAGAAGGTCCTGCTCAAAATGATGCAGATTGTGTGTGTAAAGCTGTTCTTTGTTGGGTGAGTTATTATGAGGGCAGTTTGCCAAACATTAAATCTGGTAAACTATTAACTTTTGGGTTTTAATCATGTCAATAATGTATTTTCTAGGTTTCTTGTATAATAAAATGAAATTTACAATTTTTACAAGTCCTATGATGATGTTAATGCAGGCCTGTAGCAGAAAATGTTTCAGGACCATAATATATGAAACATCCTGTGCTCATCTAAATGAAGATATTAGAACCATTAATATTATAACCATTATTATTAGTAATTATAATGATTAATATGCTTTTCTGAAACACACATGCATGTAGTGCACAATATTGTAAATGCTGAAGAAAAATAAAAATATAAACAAATTATGGATAAATATAAGATTTGCTTAATCACTCCATCATAGTTTAAATCTGATATTGCCATTATTTTAATTTTTAATACCTTTGTTAGATAAACAAAATGCCTTTGCTGTTCAGACAGTGCTTGGAAGAAGAAAAATAAAAGGTAGATTGAGCTAGGAGAACATTGAAATAAATCCCTGTATCTTTTGAACAAGTACTGAAATAAAATAAAGCAAAGAATACATGCTTGTGAAATATACAGTATAAATAAATAATCTAGGTGAAAATGGATGACTAGAAATAACAAAAAGGTGACCAGATAATGAAGGGCTAAAGGGTGGGTTTTACATCTGATATAACTTCATTGTATATAGTAAGTAGTTGCCATATAAAAATATAATTAATATAATATTTTAATATTATATTAAATATACTATATTAATAATTAATAATTATTTGAAAATTAGAATAAGTAATAATTGGTGATGCCATTATCAATAAATATGATATAATTAATATTTTAATGTGAGTTTAAAATAAAATTTATATAATAAAAGAAATAATTCATGGCTTCTGTATGAGAAAAAGAGACAATTTGACAGGCAACAGTAGTAGTAAGTGACAGCAAGCACAAATCCTTGGCAAGTGTCATTACCCTGCTGTTGGATTCACATCCCAAACTGTGGGATAACTTTGACCTCTCTCACTGTTACTGAGGCACCGTCTGTTCAAGTAACTGTATTTTTAACTTAGCAAAGAACAACATTAGTCAGGTGCAGATTTATGCTTTAGAAAATTCAATGGACTATTTATTTATTTTTGGTGTCCTGTTGCTCTCTGTTTAAAAAGAAATATGGAGACCTGCTTCAGTTAGACAAGGATGAATGAGAAAATTTCACAAGGGGACCAGGATAGAAATTTTGAATTTCAGAACGTAGAACTAACTGAAAGTAGAAGTTCCTTCTGTAATAATTACAAAAATGCCTCAGTGCTTTGGCCATGAAGAAACCAAAGTTTAATTGCTTTTACTATTCTGACACTTAGGAGTTACTTGAATATGAAAAGACAGTGAGGGCTTGATCTCATCCAATTTCTTTCTTGCTTCATCTTGATCTTTAATGCTGCTCTTGGCACAGTTACATTTGTGCTGCTTTGGATCTTCCAAGGACTGGCTAAAATTGGATTGCTTGATCTTCATATGGGTGAATATTACATCTAGATTTTGGCCTATGGTATAAAGTATTTTTTTGTCATTAATAGTAGCCCCAAATTGAAAGTTGGAGGCTTTTGTTCTCATTATTTTTAATGTTTTTATGCACATAAAGCCTTTATTTTGAGCTTATGAGATAATTCAATGCTCATTTTGTGTGAGGAAGGCATAGTGCAGCATAGCTGAAATACCTGCTGTACTTTTCCATAATCCTGTCCTACAGCACTCTGTGCATTGCCCTTCTGATCCCAGCTTGTGCAAAGGTTAATTGAGCCAAAATCTGAAATAATGTTTGCAGAAATAAGAACCAGGATGAAAGTATTAGCACAGTTTCATAAGGCATTTTGCAGCCTAATTAAAATGTTGGAGGCTTTTCTGAACTCCGTACAGTCAATTAACAATAATTTATAGTAGTTGAAAGACCAGAGCAAAAAGATAAAATTTTAACTGCATTTATCATATTTTTGCTTTGTGAAATGTTCCCCTCCCTTTGTGAAAAAACTGTTAAAATACTGAAGGGAAACAAAGCTCTAAACAGCTTCTCTTTGCCGACAACATTCGCCTGCAATCAGCAGCGGTATCGAGAAGGTCAAGACTTCAACATTGTTCCTCACATCAAACAAAATCTGTTCAGGGCTCTGATGGAGCATCAGATGTACAGACAGCTACAAATCAAGCAGTACAGACAAGTTCTCTCTTATATCTCTTGTATCCCAGAGAAACAGAGCTGAAAGTGTTCCCACAGGTCAGCCAAGGTAATCAAAGCTCTCCTCCGTTGCTTTTAATCAAGGGTGCTGCACTTCAGTCACCTTGTAATGATGATTCAGTTGATATTCTAATTTTTAGTAAGATTTCTTGACCTAGAAATTTGTCAGAGTAGCTGACAAGAAAAGAGTAGCAAATTTCTAAATTAAAATGGCTTTTACAACCTTATTGATTCCAACCAAACATTCCTGGAAGACAAAATTCCTGTGAATCAGGCATGCCAGTCCACTTTACAAATTTTTAAGACTTAACAATAGATGGGTAATAGCCAACAAGTTGACCCCTCTGCAAAGAAGAATGTGATTCTCCATAATTAATCCAAAAGGAATTGATTCTGTCTGTGGGGGAAATCCAAGGGAGCAATTGGATTTTGCAATGTACCATAAAGGTGATGAAAGAAAAGACAAAAGTGTGCTACAACATGCTTAACTTAGATGTCCTCATCAAAAGCTTTTTGTTGTTGCTGTCTTGTTTTGAGGGAGGAAATTGTTGTAACTGAGACAAAGCTTGATGATTAGAGTCATCATGGAATCCCTTGATTTGTGACCTCAAATAGAATTCAAAGAGGCTCTAATTTTTTATTTGGTAGCTATTTTATGAAAGGACTTTTCCCAAAACCTTAAAGTCTTTGTGATCGCTGATTTTGTTTAATAAGACATGGATATTAATATAATAGTCCCCTGGTGTATGAAAGTCATTTTTAGTTACTTTTCAAAAGGCCACATTCTGACTTTCTTATTATATGATTTAGTACTCAGCACCAAAGTAGCTACATTGATTTAACAGCATAATTTACTTTGGAAATTCTAAAATGAAGACAAAAAAAAAATATCTGGGATTCCTATGTGGTCATTTTGCCATTCAAGAAACTTGATTATGGGTATGTTTTTATGGTTTAAGTGAAGTATCAGTTTAGTGCTAATTTAAATGAATGGGAAAATTTCCAAAATGTTTTAAGGGAGAGGAATTCACATTTTAGGCCTCAAAAAAGTTTTGAGCTGTGCATGGAAACCTCTTGTTGAAGACCAGGAGAGAGACCATGTGTCACAAATGTTTTTGCTGAAGTAACACATTTTGTTATAAATTTGCTTTCCTCTCCTTTTTTTTTTTTTTAAATATACTTATACTATTTCTATGTTCACTATACATGAATATATGTTTATATTCAATAAAATATTCACTATTTTATTGTGTTATTATTCAGAAGACATGATATAAGCATTTTAAAGTAGTATTGTGATGTTTTTAAACTGATTATTAGTTATTTAATTTTATCCTGGCAGCTGTATTGAATATGTTTTGCTATCTGGGAAACAGAAACAATTAACAATAAGCCCCCCTATGCAGTCACTGTACAGGCATAATTGCTGTCAATTTGATTGAAATTTTGCCTGAGAAAAGACTGTCACTAGTTCTTACTTTTTAATAGAAGCAATAACCTACATATTATGCACAGAAGGCTCTCTTTAATTAAGAGTTTTCTCAGAATCTAATTTTTTCCTATATTTATTTGAGCTGATAAATTTTGAAAAATAGTGTAGGTGATTTATTTTCTTGTGATGTTCTTAAGACATTTCATAAAAAGACTTTACAGCAACTAGTTTCCAGTATTTTAGAAGTTCTGAATAAACACAGTTTGGGACAGGTTAAGTGTCTTTTGTTTAGAAGAGTTCAATTTCTCTGTATTTTCTATATTTATGATTAAAGATGCTGTGAAATACTTCTTACACTGTGAAGAATTTTAATGGCCGTGTGCTCAGATTTTCTTTTTATACAACTACTATAAAAGTTAAAAACAAAAAAAAAATTAAGAAAATAATATTGGATTGTTTCTCTCATATCCTAAACTGGATTTTCTTTTTTAACAGAATTAAGTGTGCTCTCTGTTTCAAAACTCATGTCATATCCACAGGGCATTTGAAGCATCCAAAGTTATTAAGCAGCAGCCAAATGTCATCAAAGTCATAGCTTAGAAAAATGGCACAAGAAAGATTTCTTTGCTAAAGTTTCTGTGTCCTTAATTAGGCCAGTAGCCTCTAATACAAATTTTCTTGCATGCATAAACTTTCTCTATAGATTTTGCTTCAAACCCTAATGTAAATCCATTTTTTTGCTTTAAATTAAGCTTACATGAAACTTTCCCTCCTTTGTACACTATTTCTAAAATGCACAACTTTTTAACAATACTTATAAATGCTAAGTGAAATAAGTTACAGAATGAAGCAAAGTACTATTTGACATTAAAAGGAAAGAGCATAATACTTTAAAACCAGGTTTTTAAGGTCATGTGTGTTTTTCATGCTATGATTTCTAACAATAATTAATAAAATTCTGAATTACCCGTAGTGCAGTTCATCTGATTAGCATGGTAATTGTGTTTTAAAGAGGGGTGAAAAATACTTCTGAATTCTCTACAGTTGAGGTATTCATGAAAATGTTTGCACTGTTATTTTAAGATCACGAAGTACCTTGTGAGATGGCTGCTGCAAATTCGTGGCAGCATTTACAAATTTTATTTTAAATTTTATTTTATCAAATGAATTGAGAGCGGATTTTTTCCTTTCCAGTTCTGTTTGTCCCGATCCAATCCTAGTGACCAAAAAACTCTGCTTGCAGTCAGCATTCCTTCCCCCTTGCATCCCTTTGGCTGCTGGAGGAGCGCTCCGAGGAGCTGCCTCCGAACATGGCTGCACAATGAGAGCTCTTGGCAGGCACCAGAACCAAGCACAGAGCCCACGTTGCAACTGCAGAAACATCTCTGTGGCCACTCAAAAAAACCCCGAAGGTAAAACCCCAAAATCAGAACTGAGAACCCCCAGCAAAGGGCTTGAGGGGTGCAATTAAAAATTATTTTCATCCTGTCTTTTTGCATGGTTTAGCAAAACTAATGTTTACTCATTTACAGCTCAGTAAGAGGATAATGTGCTTAATGAAAGAAAAATCTACTGACAGCCACATTTATTGCCCTTCATTAGCATTGGTACTTAATTTAATATAGATCTGAATAGACATTAGGGAGCCTGCAGGAGGTTAAATGGTGAAAATGTAAAGAGATTATTGAATTTACTGTTTGGTTTCAGTGACATCAAACAGACATAATTAATTAGGTTTACTCCACTAGCAAAAATAATCCAGAATGTAAGACTGGATTCATTAATGCTATCATTTAATATTTTTTGGAAGTTTAATACAGCAATATGGAATATCTTCTTTCTTACTCTTTCTAAATTTTAGATTACTTGGTGAGACCATTATTAAAATTTTTCTTTGCTCCTTCTCATTCTTTTACCAGAATGCTAATTATGTTTTAGTTTTTAAGAGGGGTGAAAAATATTTCTGAATCCTCTACAGTTGAGACATTCTTGTAAATGTTTGCACTGTCATTTTAGGATCATGAATTACCTTATGAGATTGGTGCTGCAAATTTGTGGCAGCATTTTCAAACTGTAGCTTAAGTAGGGTTTAGTATCAAACTGAAGATACCACTTGGATATTTTATCAAACTATTAATTCAGCCAACATTTGTGATAAAGAATTTTTAATTAATGCAACCTTAAATATTCTAAAAAGCAAAATTTTTATTAAGATGGTATATGTTTAGGTAGAAATCTACAGTTGCAGTAGAAATCTACAGTGTAGAATTCCAATGAGAAATGTAAATAAGATCAATTGTTCAACATAACATGAAATGTTTGATTTTTTTTTATAATCTTGTAGCAAATTGTGTGGTAGATTTTTTAGAAAGTTAGGGATTACAAAGAAAAACAAGAGCAAATCATTCACATGGTTTGTATATTTTGTATATATATTGTATATATCTACAATATATATACACAATATATATACAATATGTGTATAATATATACATATGTATTTTTTATACAGATTTCTTTGCATTTTGGCTCTTTTTTTTTTTACATACATTCTTTAGAAGCAAGTTTTTGGTTTTATTTTTCTACATAGCTTTTCAATAGCATTTCTTGGGAAGTATTAGGGAACATATTTTAATGTTAAATCATTTATTCAAAATTTCAAAATATTCAAGTGATCTTTCACTAATTCTTTTAGAGACTGATAATAGTACAAATACCTTTAAAGGCAATGTCTATATCATACTCATTACTGGCTATTTCACAAAAAAAATCACTATTATATAGCTCTTTCTCTAAACAGAAACATCTAGTAGTAATTATGATGTGAGTCTAGTAATTAAAGGCTTGTTTACATATTAATGGAGGGATTTATGAAGGAAACTTATGTTAGTGAGCCTGTGAGCCCCTTACATAATAAATTTAATACATTATAATCTCCTTTTAATAACAAAAATTATTCTAAGTACAATTCAGGTGTGGGAATGACCAGAAGGGCTTTAATTAATGGTCTGTATTTTCAGAAAAAGGCACAGATCACTGGCTTCATTATTGCAGAAGTGTGTGATAAATCTGCTATTTGTGCTGTATGAATCATTTACACAATCCTACACAATTATTGCAGGATTTTTGTAGGATTTTGCCATTTGTCACAAAGTCTTCACTGGTGCATGTATTCTAGTTTCTCCATGCATGTGACTTGAGTGTTTTGATAGATTTTCAAAGTCATTAAATGTCTTTTTTTTTTTTTTTTCTTTCTCTCATTTTCCTCTTGCAAGCCAAGTTCAAAACAAAAACTTCTGTGCTTTGTCTGCATATCTTTGGCTGTGTTTCATTGTGACATGCACTGCTGTTCTTTTAGCACCAAAATGTTGGCACACATTACTGAAAATTTCACACCATCTCTTGCTGGATCAGCAAGCTTAACCTACCAAAATCTGGTGTTGTTGAATGGCTTTTGACTGATAATCAATCTTTTTGCTGCTCGACAGTTGTTGCTGGGACACAGACTAGAGCAGGTGGCAGATGTGCCTTGTCTTTTGAGAAAAGAAAGAGTAGGTGAGCTTGGGCACAGAGTGACATATTGTGTGTCCATTAAAAGGGTAAGTACAACAGCAAAAAGTCACTGCTGTAAGTAGAAAAGCCACCAAGACCAGAAAATAGCCTTTTAACTCCCTGTTTACAAGTTTCATAGAACTGGAAAATGACAGTTCATGGCGCAGGATTCCACGTGCTCAAAAATCAGAAACGACATTAAAAACATTCACAAATTCTCTGTAAAACATTCCACAGTATCTTTTTTATTAAAAAAAAAATCCCTGTTTATATGACTCCATATAATGAATGGTAATGTGCAGATTTTTAAAAAGCTACAGTATATTGGAGATAGGTTTTAGAGGTTTATAGGAACAGGCAGTACCTATTTTGTATTTTCTTTCTCTAGCCCAGGACTGGCAGAGAGCATAGAGTGTTGTGACTGATCAGTATAAATCAGTAAATCAGTATAACACTGATTTCAGTGTCTTTATCCATTTCAGTCCTCAACACACAGGTAACCAGGTCAAATGTCAGCAGCAAATATTTTTTACGTGGGAATGGAAGATCAGTGGTGTAGTGTAAAGCCCTGCAAATATGGACAAGTGATGCCATGGAAATCAGACTGACTTTTTACAGGTGTAGTTAAACGTGATATTTGCAAGGTCAACACCTTTGGAGAAATTTGTATTTCAAGCAGAAATCACAAAGTTTGTCAGAACTGTATCATTTTGCATTAATTTCATTCCTTCGAGTGGCATCAATACCTGGATGAAGTCTAACCCCTAGTGATGCTGATGTCATGGTTTATTGGGATTTATTAATCTTCTCATCTTTCTAGAATACTAAAATTTAACTTGAGTGTTTGATTAAGCGAAGATGGATTCAAACATAAGGTGAAAAATTGCATGGTCTGGGATAAAAATCAAAAGCCATTGCTGCTCCTAATTTAATTCAGTATTTATAATAAATACATGTGACATATCAGTGACAGGGTGCCATTCCAACAGGAGTTTAGCAAACAAAAATGTGTCGAATTTCAAGCCCTTAAATCCTATTTTGGGGGGGACTATTCTGGAACTAGTGTGGTGCAGAACTGTGCCAAAGCGTTGATTCTCTGCAGTGTGTAATTCCTGCATGTCATTTGGTGATGGTCAATGGTCATATTTAATTAACTATTGGAAATTTAGTAGTAAATTTTTAATTTAACTAGTGGAAATTTTTGGGAGCGCACGTACTTTAGTGTTTGTTTGCAGACAAATATATTTAGCATTCACTGAATTTCAAAATATAGTGGGTATTTTATTTATTCTCTTATTACCTTGTGTTTCTCCTGCCAGCTTTTATTGTACCTCCACACCTCATTACCATTGAATTTCAGGTGTTCCCAGTGTGCTGCTTCATGCTTTCTTCATTATTTACCAATTTCTTCAGCTGGCACTATCTTATTTCTATCAGGTTTAATTGCAGTGACTTTGGCAAACTTGCTGAGTAAAATAATTAATTAGCTATCACTCCTTCATAAAAAAATTGTGCATATCAGACATGCTATTGTGGAAAAAATGGCTTCTTGAACACTTCATGTGCCATTCAGCAATTTTTCAGGTTCTGTGTTTGCCATTTACCATGATCATGCTTCAGGGTGTGATTACACTTAAAAGAGGACATCTTTTCAGCAAGGAGTGTCCGTGAAAAGATGCATTCTAACCATTGATCAGTTTGGAAATGTTTAAATTCCAAGCAGCATTCTAAGTATTCTACGGTTTCTTCTCACCAGCACATAAAATTAAAAGTTGTAATATTTTATTTTTCAGAAAAAAAAATGAATCTTCTCTTTGAATTTGAAATTTCTACATTTTATTACAAATTTTTTCCATAATGACTGTACTCTATGTTATTATTTCAGTGCATTTATACTGAGGTTGTGTATGAAAAATAGCCATGAAATATGCAGTAATATGCAAATCCTCATATATTATGAGCTAATCCTTGTTGTAGGTTGGAGATCTCAAGACCTAAAACAGAGATGTGTTGTAAGATACAGATGTTTTCTCTTGCATCATCATATATCAAAATAGAAGTGATTATTTCCACAATAACTTGATCATATCCTTAAAGACAAAATAACCTAACCCTGCTCTTTGAGAAGGATGCCAGCAACATCTAGAACACATTTTAAGGGCTTCTCTCAGAAAACTAATTTTGCTCTTTTATTGTGGAAAATTTGGATTCTTATTATTATTATAATGGATTTTTATAGGTTTTTTTTTTTTTTTTCTGTTGTGAGGACCTTTTTTAAAATCTGAAATATGCTGATTTATGAGCTAGTTTGGAGTCCTTCACAATACTGAAGTCTCCCTTCTAGCTGCTCAGTGGCATTGAAGTCTTTAGTTTTTTTTTTTTTTTAATTAATACAGGAATCTTAGTGGTAGTAGATATGCCACTTTAATATGCCCTGTCTTTTCTGCTTTCGATTTTTTTCCCTTTGCAAACTCTACTACTTTCTTTGGCATAAGAATCAAAGATACATGTATCAGTGAATCATAGAATCACAGAATTAGTTACATAGAATCACAGAGTTACATAGAGTCACTGAATTGCCAAATCTCAGAGTTACATAGAATCACTGAATTACCAAATCACAGAATTACTAAATCACAGAGTTACATAGAATCACAGAATTACCAAATCACAGAGTTACATAGAATCACAGAATTACCAAATCACAGAATTACTAAATCACAGAGTTACATAGAATCACAGAATTACCAAATCACAGAATTACTAAATCACAGAGTTACATAGAATCACAGAATTACCAAATCACAAAGTTACATACAATCACAGAATTACATAGAATCACAGAACCACTGAATTACCAAATCACAGGACTACCGAATCACAGAATCACACAACCCCAGAATTGCCAAGTCACAGAATCACACAGAACCGCAGAATCACACAGAACCACAGAATCACAGAGAATCACAGAATTAACAAGTCACAGGACTACCAAATCACAGAATCACACAGAATCACCGAGCCACAGAATTACATAGAATCACAGAATTAGCAAATCACAGAATCACACAGAATCACAGAATCACCAAATCATAGAATCACCAAATCACAGAATCACCATATCACAGAATCACAGAATCACCAAATCACAGAATCCCACAGAATCACCAAATAACAGAATCACAGAATCACCAAATCATAGAATCACCATATCACAGAATCACAGAATCACCAAATCACAGAATCCCACAGAGTCACCATATCACAGAATCACAGAATCACCATATCACAGAATCACACAATCACCAAATCATAGAATCACCAAATCACAGAATCACCAAATCACAGAATCATGCAGAATAACAGAATCACCAAATCACAGAATCCCACAGAATCACCAAATCACAGAATCATGCAGAATAACAGAATCACCAAATCACAGAATCCCACAGAATCACCAAATCACAGAATCATGCAGAATAACAGAATCACCAAATCACGGAATCACAGAATCACAGAATCACACAGAATCACACAGAATCCCACAACCACAGAGAATCCCAGACTATGTTGAGTTGGAAGGGACCCATCAGGATGGTTGGAGTCCAACTCCTGGCCATGCACAGGACACCCCAAAAGTCACACCCTTTGCCTGGGAGCATTGTCCAAACTCCTCTTGAACTCTGACAGGCTCAGCAGTGCCTCCTCAAGAGTTTCCACAGCAGATTTTGATAAATATTTTCTTCCAGATGGCCTTGTTTATGGCACAATGACCACAGCAAATGTGTATTTTCAGATTTTAACTTTCCTTCCTGGTTTTTGGCCTTACTGTCCTGTCCATTAACATTGGCAGTTTGTTAATGAAATATGAGAGACCTTTGTGATGTGCTTTAGCCCAATGCTGCTACTGGGGTAAGGACATTTTCCACCATGATGGGTTGATTTCTGGGAGCAAGAATTAGCCTTAAAGAAGGAAACATGAAAACTTAACCAGATGTAAACTGATATTCAAAAGTGATAATGAATTTGCACACACCTAAGCACATAAGGCAAGTTGGTCAGGGTACAAAACATCACCAGATGGAATGTTTTTTTCAATAATACCTTGGGAACTTTTTTGTGATTGAAAAGCCACAATTCAAAAATTAAATAAGCATAAGATTAATTATACAAAATGAAATTGTTCAGATAAGCCAATGTGCTGCTAAACAGAAATGACTAAACCCTTTATAGGGAGCTTCCACTTTTTCAACTGATTGTATAAAATGAGTGTAGTATCTACTACAGTCCATATATAGACATCTACAGATTAAAAAATGCCTTATTTCTTGCCTTTTTACCCTCTTAAAAAGCACTGTTTTATATTGTACTTTGGTTTAGAGCAGCAAAGAGTAAGATGTGTTCATTAGTTAGGTGTCAGTATTCTGTTTTGAGGGAATGCAGACTCTGCTGCCCTTCCCATAATCCACCTGAATTTAAAGGGAGAGAATTTAAATTCCTGCACAAATTTCTACACTAGGCTCAGGCTGTAAGATGTCTGGATTTGACAGGGTGTCTTTCTGCACCTTTTCATGATATTCATATCTGTAGGAATATAGTCATGATAAAGAGGTCTGTAATAAAATTCTGTATTAATAATTTAAAAAAAAGCTATTTTCTAGCCTGGAAATATACTTCCCAAATATGGCTTAAAATGGTGGGTTGAATAAAAGAACATGGAAACAATAAGGTACAGCCAAACCAATTCAAATTAAATGTTAAAAAAAAAAAGAAGTTACAGCTCTATTTACCTAGGGCTTGGACTTGTGCTAACACCTCCCCAGCAGTATCCCAGAAGACAAATTTTTGATACAACCTTATGAATACAAAGAGCCAGTAGTTATAGGGAAGTTTTTCCCTATCTTTCACATGGGAACAGATTAAGATTTTGGTCTGTAGAGCCTTTGTCTAATCCCTTTGTTTGAACTCAGCCAGAGTATTTAAATAAAATTTTATTCAAGAAATGTAAAACACTGAGACCTGTATCCCCACTGATCCAGAGATTGCAGTGAGAATCTGTTTAAAATAATAAACAAATAATTTAATAATTAATAATGAATGATTTAATAATGTTAAAAAATAAAAATTATTTATGATTCCATCTCCGATGCCTGATACAAAATCACCCTCAACCCAAAATGATTACCAGCCATGCCATATGGAGGAATTGAGTCAAATCCTGAGCAAGACAAAGATTGTCCCAACCATTCTAGATCCAGGGCTCATAAATTCAAGGGAAAACTGGAGAGAAATGGTGAAGATAAATGGACAGAAGGGGCGACTGAGAGGATTCTGCCTCTCTTCTCTGCCTAATGAAAGAAAATTGCTTGCATTGTAAACCATCAACCCATCTACTGAGCTTGGGGTTGGCAGCCAAAAAGCCTGGGAGTTTTAACATTTCACCCAGGCTCTGAGTTTCTATCATTCTGCATTTTTGCTGCAGTGTCTTCAGGGCTTGTCTTGTTTATTCTGTTTGGCATTTACACCTGTTTAATCCCCAAATAATTTTATGTTTACTTGAGTGCAAATAAGGTAACAACTCGCATGAAATTGCATGAACAAATATGAATTACTTCTTTTTAATTCTTCCAATATTAAATATTTTATTTCTTCAAATAATTCTCTTTGCTTCTGGAGTGCTCAAGTGTAATCATAGTTTTTAGTATTGATTCCCTCTTCAGTTAGACATATTAACAGTATTAATTGGTAGTCATTTGCATATTTTCAATTATTTCCCAAAGTAACTTCACTTATTGGAAAGGAATTATAGCATGGTTTTTGTAAATTCTACATTTCAGATTCCTATCACACAAAAAATAATGAAGAACATTGATCATTCCTCGATGAACCTATACTTTTATTTGTGTTTTGTGAACAGAATACAGAAGTACTTTCACAATCTGGGGATCTTTTTAATTTTAAGTGGACTGCCATGACCTATTTTCCTTAAGAGTTCATAGAAAAGGTCAGGGTGAGGGGATGAAGCTTGTTGATTGGCACAGAAGATGGGATGTTTGTAATTTTAATCAAATTTAGTATTAAGACATACTTCAAATCAGATGTCAGCCTAGTGTTAGTGAGTTTAAAACCTAATGACAACTGCTGTCATTATTAGTTAAATATAGCCATTGTGCCTGTGGCAATAAATGATGACACTTCAGAACATGCAGAAACAAAAAGCTCTCAAGTATTTAAAGAAAAGGGAGTGACTGTAAACTTAGTTAAACACAGGAATGTGACCTGGGCATAATATGTTTCCCAAACAGAGAGGCATCTGGAATTTGAACAGAGAGCATAATTGAATGGAGCATTATCTGTTCTTACTACTAGAGTTTAAAATTTGATTTTATTTTTAAATTTAATTTTATTTAAATTTTAATTTTTTTTTAAACTTTATGTAAGGAAACTTGGGCCTTTCTTCCTATTTCATAAAGGTGTATCAGGGAGTTTTGTATTTATTATAATAACACTTTTATTGCTGCACAAGATGTATTTCAGATTCATGTCTCTGTCACTGTTCTGTACCCTTTAAAACGTGTTCCTCAGTTTTTCAAAATCCTAAAAAGTGGGAACTGAGAAAAATTCTGTCCTCTTGTTTATAGATGAAAATGTGTTTTGCCAGACAGTAAGTTTTGGATTAATGAAGTTTTGAAGTTTGCTCATGGCAGTGTTTCGTATTTGTTTTTGTGAAGGTGAGGAAAGAGAAAGAAGTGAAATCCAGATGTGTCTGAGTACAGAGGCATAATGTAATATATAGTGCACAATATCAATGTATTTGTAATGCCATTTGCTATTCCCCTTAAATCTAGTCGTTTATTGCCTTTTATTGTTGAAGAAAGTTTCTTACAAGTCTGTAAATCTTGTTTAAGCAACAACAGCAAAAAGGACTTGTGAATGAAAGGGTAGAGGTGCTGGGAGAATTAGAAAACCAAATTTTGAAATCAGTTTGGTGTAAAAGGAAATGGAAACCTGGGCTCAGGTCATGATCAGTGCACTCCTCAGACAGGGAATGTCATATGAGGATTTTAGGGCTCTGTGAGGAGTTTTTATTGTTATTCTACAGGTGCCATTCTTCATTCCTAACAGTGAACTGATGCCTCAGATTTTAGCTTTTCTATTTTTCACATTCTGTGCTGCTTTACTGTGTGAGTCTGGGCTTCACATGAGGGGATGCTGAGCTCTGTGCACAGAGCAGGGAGACAAAACAATTCCTGCTCCAGCTGGGCACCAAGGACAAATGATCCAAATCTCAGCCCAGGAGCACAAACCCCGTGGGCTGCAGAGAGAAAAACAAGCAGGGTGGGACTGCAGGGGCTAAAGCTGGAATGGGACAATGAAGTGCAAGATGCAAATGGAGCAGAACTGATCCCAGGGAGAGACCCCGGGAGCGCTCGTGCATTTTGGGGCCATTTTGGTTCATCTTGGGTGCAGCCCTGGCTGGGCTCTTGTGCTGCCCAAGGTGGATCCATGGAGGAGATGCTTGGAATCAATCCCTGCTTTATTCTGTAGCTCTGTCCAGCCCCTGCTCCAGGGCAGCCTGCACAAGAAATCAAACCTCTAAGTCATCCTGTCATTAAGAACTCTTTTGCTGGAGGAAGGTATTTCTTGGCAGGTGAACTTCAGCTGTAATTCTGCTATCTTGAGCTGATTAGAACCTTACAGATGCTTTAGCCAGCAGCAACAGTATTATTGTGTGTTTGGGTAGGGGCTGCTTCCATTTAGGTAATAATTTCTGTTTACCCACATTTCTTACTGTAATGTCAGTTTACTGAGTTAATATTCCCTTTACCAAATTATTGACTGGTGTTGCTGATCTTTTTTGCATAATTTCAACACCTAACATTGAGTATAATACCAAGAATATAATTTAATTTTTGAAAATTGTGGTAAATTCTGGGACAAAAATTCATGAGAGATATGTGTATAAATTTTAGACTGATTTGTAGATTTGCAGTATCAAGCACTCCGTGTTAATATAGTGGCTATCAAATTAAGGTACATTAGAGTTGGTAGTAGCTTGTACAGCTACACAGTGGCAGATTACTGAGAATCACAGGATGATTTGCCTCGGAAAGGACCTCTGCAGGTCACCTCATCAGATCTCCTCTGGAAGGGATAACTTCAGAGGCAAGTCTGAACATGAATAAAATCCACTTGTGTTGAAGCTGGTAAGTCCTTGTAGAAGATCTAATTAACCCATGCAAGAAGGACTTATATGGCAAATAGCTTCCCTGTTTCATTTTGTTTTGGTGGTTGGTGTTTCTTTTTGGGTTCTTTTGGGGTCTTTTTGTAGTTTTTAGTTATAGGATATTCTCTCTCCCTAAAAACCCTGGCAATCTCCTACTTTCCGTTGTTCATTTTTGCTCTATTTCTGTTACTTATCCTTGTCACAAAAGGGGAGATGGCACAAATGGCATTTGATGCCATTGTGCAAACAGAGGCACAAATGAGATTTGATGCCTCTGCTTAAACACCTTGTTTGGAAATTATGTAAGTCAGGGGTTATAAAATCCTTTCCCTAGTTCTGAACAAGTTCTTTATTGTCAATGGTCTGTAAAGTCAGATTCCCATGACTTCTCTCTTTCTCTCTCTTTCTTTTTCTTCTTTCTTTCTTTTCTTTCTTTCTTTTTTTCTTTCTTTCTTTCTTTCTTTCTTTCTTTCTTTCTTTCTTTCTTTCTTTCTTTCTTTCTTTCTTTCTTTCTTTCTTTCTTTCTTTCTTTCTTCTTTCTTTCTTCTTTCTTTCTTTCTTTCTCTCTTCTTTCTTTCTCTCTTTCTTTCTCTCTTTCTCTCTCTCTTTCTCTCTTTCTCTCTCTCTTTCTCTCTCTCTTTCTCTCTTTCTCTCTTTCTTTCTTTCTCTCTTTCTCTCTTTCTCTCTCTTTCTCTCTTCTCTTTCTCTCTTTCTCTCTTTCTTTTCTTTCTCTCTTTCTTTCTTTTCTCTCTTTCTCTCTCATTCTTTCACCTGTGGGCACTGTCCTGGGAATCGTGAGATATGGAACTGACTCTATCAGAATGAGGTTACAGAATCTGACCCCCCTCTACCCAGGACATAGAAACACTTGGCCACTCTCTAAATGAGACTTTACCACGACCCTTCAGGTAATTTTTTAATTTAAATGCTGATTTCTGTTTTACTTTGTGACAAACTCAGTGCTCTCACTGTTTGTCTCTGCATTGAGTGTATCTGCATTTAGTGTCTATCCTTGAAGGAATTTTGCTTTGGAGGTTTCTGGTTTGTGAGCCCCAAAAGACTGGCAGCTGCTGAATTACCAAACCAGACAGGATCATGATGCACAGAAGTGTCAATGTACAGACAATTTCAGGTGGCAAGACTAATTTATTTTTGAAAATAAGGGAAGACAAAGATACTCAGGTGTCTGATTTTCTGTCTGTGCCACTGTGAAGTGGCAGAAGTTTGTTCATTACCATGTAGTGCCTTCCTTGCACATATCAACCTCAGGACATCTTGTTCATTCAAGGCTGGGAACAAAAGTTGTGCTTCACATTTTTGACCATGCAGATTCCTGGAGGGCTTATTCCTGTTGTGCTTGAATCTTCCTAGCAGGCTTATCCTACAGAATACAGACAAGCTTGACCTTCAGAACAATTCTCAGCCTTGAGGGATACTGTGAGTGTGACCTTAAAGGATGGACAAAATTTTTCTTTATCACATTCTTTGGTTCAGGCAGCTGTAATCTCCCTAAATTTGCCTTTAGGCACCTACTGGCTCTTATCATTCTATGCCAAACAATCTCTAAGTTTCACCTTATGTCATCTTTCATTATAATCTCAATCATCTGCCACTTCTTTTTCAAGCACCACACTACTCAGGAGGAAACCAAACCACCTTTACTTAGTGTGGCACACCTAAACAGAGAGCTCCTTTTGCCCTTGTGTGACAAATGACTTGTAATCCTTGCTTATGTGGCAAATAACACTTAATATTCATCCAATAACTAAAGAAATGAATACCCCACCAAACTAGATCATGGTACACACTGAGACTAGATTTGGGAATGCAAATCAGAGCCCCCTCTATCCAGGTTTAGGCACTTTCTGAAACTTCTCTGAAAACATGATGATTCAAAAGCTTACAAATGACAGTCAGTCCATTTTTTACTCACTGCTGTTGAGATATTGAGATCTATTTCCCGATGTTAGTAGACATATTTTTCAACCACTAATTAAACTGGTCTTGCAACCTCCTCGTTATTACAAGATCACTGTTTTCTTATGGCCAGAAGTGGAATCCATGGACAAGTCAAAGGAAGGTGTGATTCAAGAGCTGTTGTTCATGTGAATTCTGAAATACATCATGGAATACGTAATGAATGAAATACATCATGAATTCTGAAATACATCACCCCCATGGCTGCAGTCTCATATGACTTGAAACCTGTATGGATGTCAGGACCATCCTAAAAGCTGAGTGGACAGGGTGTTTTACACAGTGAAACAAATTAATCTTTCCACACAAATGGAGGTTATTAATGTAAAAAATGTCTGTAAGAAAAATGCCCTCAAAAACTTGTTGTTCATTAAGTAAAATGAACTTTAATGTATGAACAAATGGTTCTTATATGTGTGATCATCCCTGTCCTTGTAGAGAGGAGATTATTTCAAGCTCTTCTGTGAGATCCCTTACAAATTTTCAGGAGTCCCACTTCTAAAATTTATTTACTAAAACTTGCATGCTTTCTCAATGAATAATAAATCGATAATAACAACAAATTTTCCCCAATTGTTTAATAATAAGGACTGTGAAATACTTGGAATTGTTAATGTAACTTCTGCATTTCCTGATCTAGCATTGTTCCATTTAGCTGTGGCTAATAATAATAATAATTGGAATGATGCTGTGGCAGGTAAATGGATGATCTTCACTTGTCTGTATCCTACCTGGCACTTTTACCTGTGCAGTGAAAGATTGTTCTGAGCCTGAGACTGCCCAGTACAGCCAGTGTCAGCAAAGTCATTTGATGCTGGAATCAGTGGCAATGACAATTTTTAGGTTTTTGGCAGCAGATTTTAACAACTCTGTACCAAATTCATGTGCCAAATTTCACAGCAATCTTAGAATAACTTCCTGATAAGTGCAGGAGCTCGTTTGTGCTGTTTAAAAAGTGGAGATAAGGCAAAATTCCTAAATTCTACAAGGAACACGAAGTGCTCTGGAGAAGTGAGCAGAAAAATGGAACTACACTTGTGTTACCAAGTTGTAACAACAGGAAAGCAGATGTGTGGAAGGAAGCAGTTGTTAGTACAGAGGATCCTAATGTCCACACCATACACATTTTAAAAGACAATACTCGGAGCTGTTTCCAGTCTGCACTGGGGAATTATGGAGGGACTTTGGATCACATCCATTGCTTTAATTTCATCCAAATGACATCAGTTTGCATGCTTTGAAACTGCTCTGTGATATAAATCAAAGTACATTAAGTGGAAGCTTTGGGTACCTTGCCTAAAAATTGCAGTCTTTGCTTGACCTGCTGTAGATACATCCCTGTGGAAGAAAACAAACCACAATTGTTCAAGTGCAAATCTGAAATTCCTGTTGAGAGGTAAGTTTGGTTACAAAACCTTTACTGGACTGATAATTTATCAATTCATATTCTCAGTCCTGGTAAGTTGCAGTGTCTGTGCTGAATTCAGTAAAGTTACCTAATTTACATTCACTGAGGATCTAATCCATGGACAGTCACTGAAGATATTTAATTGGGAAACTTAACCATGGTTTTATGACAGGGTTGGTTTTTTATTTTTTCAAATTGATTGCCAGTATCAATGCTGATTAGAAGATTAAATTTTTTTTGTCTTAGAATTTTAAAGTGCTCTGAAAGCCTCAGCTATTTTTACTTTAGTGGATTTAGAGACATTTAGTTACATAATCAACACATCCTTTGTATTTTATAATGATGTAGCCTCATGATATGAAGATCTGTGAATTGAAACCAATTTTTCAGAAGAACTGTCATGCATCTAATGTAATCCAACTGTAATAACAGCAGTATCAGGCTTACATTTTCAAAATTATGTGTATAGACACATTCCATTAACATTAATGGCAGTTACAAGGCTAAGGATCAAATTTTTCCTGAGTTAATCCTCTAACTCCCACTGATTTCAGTGATCTTAGATTACTGAATAATTTTTAAAGGCCTTCAGCCCCTAAGTTTTTAAATATATCCAGCTCAGAGTGGATTGTTATCAGTCCAATGGTTGTATTTACTGGCACAGTTTTGATCTGTAGCTGGATACTGGTCATATTTCTGCATGCAATGTGCAACAATCTCCTTTGAAGGTTTAATTGTAAGTGCATTTTGTGCAGAGGCAGTACACCATTTAGAGGTCATTTCCCAGTGTTTGGGAAAAGAAGAACACTAACAGTTGAAGTGAAATAAAAATGTCATTTGTATGATGCAGTGTCAGACGTGGAACCCAAACAACGTACAAAAGGTTCAGCCTTAATTTTCCTGAAGCTGAAGGAATGAGAGGCATTTCATTTTTGTAGGTGAGAAGTGAAATGTTCCTCTCTGCTCACTGATAGAGGCATGCTAAGGTGAATTTTAATTATGACTAAATTGTGGTATTACTCTTTCATACCCTGAACATCTGTTCCCTTCAGGAGCGATGATTTATGCAGGCTATCACTGCAGACAGCTTGCTACAGCTTATGGCACGGTTAGGAGGAAGCTGGTGGTAGTATTTCAGAAAATACCAGCATCTAAGTGGACACAGGCCAGTGGGTATTTTTAAGGTAGCAGAGAAAGGGGAGCATGATGTGTCTGTTTTCAATTTTAAAGCCAAATATTCACTTTACTTTTTTTTTTTTTTTTTCCCTTTCAGACCATCTGTCATCGGTGAAGAAAGTATCTCAGACAGTGAATGGTTCTACATAGTGGTGTCAAGCAAAAGAAAAACCAAACCTGTCATTGTTATATGCATGTAGAAATTACTGAGAGCACCTCTGTTAGAATTTTAGTGTTTAAGAGCTGTACAGGGCATGGAAATTATGAGAACATTGCTCCACAAAATCAAATTGAATAGGTAACCTTGGTTTATTAGCATGTTTGAATCAATGATCTCGAAAGCACATTCATTGTTACTGCAGTTGCATTGCTTTCGTATAGTTATAGGTTATGAAAAAAAAAATCTCTTAAATGATAAATCTCTGGAATTCAATAAAGCAGGGATTACATGTATATTCAGGTTATTGAAGGGAGATTTCACTTCCCTGCTCCCTCTTTTCTGTAATCCCCTTGCTATTTAACCTGCTTGTCTTTACCTAACCTCTGATGGTGCCTATTTCTTCTCCTACCTCTCTGTGTGCTAATTAATAGCATTTAATCTGAGGATTTATAGCCAAGAAAGATAATTTCTAAGATTACCTGAGATGAGGGTTATAGGTGCTATATGTGTTTGCAAATATAGTCAATTTTGATTTGGTTGGATATTATAACAATTCAGCATTTTAGCTTGTCTTAAAAGACATGACACTATAAACACATTCTGAAGTTCTTCTATAGACAAGAATCTTTTTTCCTATTTTAACACTTTCAATGCACTTCAGTAGGTTTTAGAAGAATTTACATGAATTTTATTTATGAAGAATTTTATTTTTTTCAGTAGATTTTAGAAGAATTTACATGCTGTCTTTGTTTTCCAATAAGTCTAGAAGAGCCTTTGTATTTGTCCCAAAACAAGTATGGCATGTTTGCTTTATACTTCCTCATATCTATTATTATTCTGTGATATGTTTGAAACAAGTTTTAAAAAATAAGTTTTAAGCGCTTTCCAAACCTAGAGTGATTAACAACATGGAATATTTGCAATGATTTGCACCACATATAAGGAATTTTGAATGCCTGGAATATTGGTGTTCAGCTCCCCTGAATTATGAAATCCAGGTTTTTTGGGGTTTTTTAAAGATTGTAGGACAATGCAATCATTGTAGGTCCCTTCCAACTGAACTGTTCTATTTATTCACTGTAGTTTTCACCTACTAAAATAATACCCAGGAGAACTACATAACTACATCTGGCACAGTTAATGGAAAGTCATTTGTCTGTCCGTTTTCTGATGTTGCCTTTGACAGAGACCATCCCATATTTTGTAATATAAAATTAATTGTATTGCTGTCAATATTGGTGCTAATAGATGTCAAGGTACTGCATTCAAATGTGAATAATAACTCTTCAGCAGCAAATGTTCTTAGAACCTCCTGTCTGACTAGAATATTCACAATTCCTTCAATATGATAAGAATAATCAAAACACACAGACCAAGCTTGTCTGTACACTGGAGCAAAAAAAGTTCAGCAGTAATTTCACCTAAAACATGAATTATTAAAGTGATATCCATGATTCCTCAGAGATGTGTGGGCTGGCTGAAAAGGCTGACTGCAGGGGGATACAGTGTGGGTAAATGATGATGGGATAGAAGGTAATCTTATCCCCCAACGAGTTGCAGCTGGACCAATTACTAAAGATTAGGAGCAGGCCTGATCTTAACAGGCCACACCTGCAGGCAGTGAGAACAGGGGTATAAAAGAGTGGATTGGTGGGTACTGGAGCCAGATGACTGCTTATGAGAAACATTGAGGAGGCATAAAAACTCTGAGGATGTGAAACCCTTGCACTATAATGATAATAGAACTCTTGGTATGTGAGACAACAGCTGACTGGCCAGGGAGCTGTGGATGTCCAACAGTGACAGGGCAAAAGTGACTGAGGCTGGTTTGGAGTGTGCTCCAAATCAGTTTATTCAAGTGCTGCTGCTAAAAGAAGTCTCCACCGCTTGTGCCCTGGCATTGTAGGAGTTCTGCAGCTCCCTGGCCAGTGCAAGGATTCTCCTCCATCACTCGGTGAGCCACGCAGGGGAGATGATCTATGCCAAAAATAAACCAGCTGAAGTCATCCATTTGAATGTGGACTAATTTCTGCAGCCTGATCTACTGCACATACCACAAGGGAAGAGGTTGCAAATGAGTGGAAAGAAACAAATGAGTCTGCAAGACAAAAACTGCTGGGAAAGTTCTGGCATGTGTGTTCTGCTTTGTGAGAGGAAGAGCTGGGGGCAGAGGGACAGTTCTGTGTTTATGTGCATGTTGTGCTGGGCTAGAGTTAATTTTCTTCGCAGTGGCTGCTGTGGGGCTGTGTTTGGGTTTGTGCTGAACACAGGGCTGATCACACAGAGATGTTTTTGTTGTTGTTGCTGCACAGAGCCAAGGCCTTCTCTGCTTTCTGTGAGCCCCACTGGTGAGGGAGCTGGGGGTGCCTGGGAGGGTGGGAGGGGACACAGCCAGGACAGGGGACCCCACTGACCAAAGGGACATTCCAGACATGTGGAATCATGGTCAGTGAATAAAGTGGGGGGAAGAATGAGGAAAAGGGGGGTATTTGGGGTGATGGTGTTCATCTTCCCAAGCCACCATTCCCTGTGATGGGGCCCTGCTCTCCTGGAGAAGGCTGAACTCCTGCCTGCCCTTGGGAAGCAGGGAATTAATTCCATTTTTTTCCTTTCCTTCTGTATGTGTGGCTTTTGCTTTCCCTATTAAACTGTCCATATCTCAACTCATAAATCTTCTGGCCTCATCCCTTTCCATTTTCTCCCCTGTTCCTCTGCTGGGGTTCCAGTGAGCAGCTGCCTGGGGCTGGGTTCTTGGCTGGGGTTAAGCCACAACAAAAAGTTAGCATATTTAAAATAAACTGCAAATTGGTGTCGCAGGTATCAATGCAACAGTAAGTATAAAACAGAAATATTTTTAAATTTTAAAAATGGCATTTCATCTAGCCAAGTGATTTAAAAATAAAAAATTATTTCTTGCCAGTAAATTAAAAACAGAGCCAAATTACCATAAAAATCACAATACTGTATCAGACTGGACTTTCACATAGTCCAACATCCTTTCTTGAGGTAGATGTCTAATGAAAAGTGGGAGAATAAAGGCAGCATATGGTGCATATATTGATAATTTCCTAGCACACTGCCCTAATCTGGAACACCAGTTCTGATGCAGTCAAATCACCAATGTATCAGAAGCAGAGCACTTTCTTTCCCCTTAAATACAAATATTATTTGTTATTTGAGACTTTATTCCTTCCCTTGGCAGTGTCATTGACTTAGCATGATTTAAACTAAACTATTAAACATGGGAGTTTTCAATGTATAATTAGCAAATGCTCAGCAGATTGTTGCTATTGTGTGAAAAGTGGGGTTTTTTCTCCATTGTCAGTAAATATTTCTTTTCAGACTGAAGGATGTTTGATTCTCTGTGTTCTGAAACCCTGAAAAAAAGAGAATGACTTTCTCACTTCACTTCTGCTAGATCTGTATCACTGAAGGAATGGGGAAAAAGACACACTGAACAATTTTCTCTCTGTTTCAGTTCTCAAAAAAGCAGATTTACCAGGCTGTACAATCTTCACAGCCTCCCTCCCATCTCTACTTAGTCAGCTCCACACCCACCACAAAGCAATCAGTACACTGATCTATAGCAAAGAGAATTCAGAATTCACGGAAGGAATTTTCATGCTGAAAATGCCTATCCTTATGCAATTAAAACTGAATGTTAAGTATGTTTAAAAAATTTGAAAGAAGAGACAAGATACGTATGGACAAGGTACATAGATATATAGACAAGATCCATGTTTTTTCCTAATTAGTTTTATATTTGAAAATAAGTGTATGGAATATTTTTTTTTCTGTCTCACTAAAGTCCAGAAAATGTCTAAAATACTGTGCAGTTTAAACTTGAACCTGATTCTCCCAAATCTATTTTAGATAGTCATTTTCTGTTGGGCAGCTGCCTAGGAAAGTAAGGAACCTTTAGGTGAAAAGGATTGGAAGCTGCAACTGTTGGAGGACCTTGACCCCATTGTCATAAATTGTAATATATTTGCATGTTTTCCCCTCTTCTATTCTCTCCTGCAAAGAAGGGGATTCTGAGTTAAAGCTGGGTAAGAAACATGGCATTTGGGCCAAAATATGGCAAATACGTGCAGAAATGGGCAAATGGAGGGGAATATATGGAACTTTAACATGGGTGATAGCCCCTTCAAAAGAGTTCCATGATTGTGTTAGAACAGCATTTTGAAGATACTCTAACTACAGTTAAAATTAAAAAAAAAGGAAAAAAAGAAAAGAACCCCAAAAATGTTATCGATGTTGTATTCTCTTTGTCTTATTTTAAATGGGATCTCTTTGGACAGGCGTTGTCTCTCCTGAGTTTGGTGTGCAGTGTCAGTTGTGGAATGTACATTTTGCTGAGGCAGGGGAGGCATTTTCCACAACTGAACATGTCTCGTTGCAGCTGAATGTGGGATTTTTGAAATGGGATGCATTCCTTTTAAAATGTACAAGATTTGTAAAGTTTTCTCCTCTGTGTTGTCTATGAGCACCTTGAAAAAGACAGCTCAGGATATTTCCCTGCCTGACCCGAGGCAGGAATGATGGCTGAATAATGCCATTAGTATTTTCCTCTTGCCTCTTCTTTTCAACAGCTCCATGAACAATGAATTTCTCCTGGTCAAAGTATTGCCATTTCTGTCATCAAAAAGTAACTTGTACACTATCTTTCTCAGACTTTCTTTCAAAGAATGACAGGTAATTTCAGCAGCATCACTTCAGTGACAGTTTCTGCTTTAATCACACAACATCTACAGTGATGATTCATCTCCTTCATAATTTTGCATTGGCTGAATACTATTGCACAAAATAAAACAGCTATTGTATATATGCTCAAGTATTATGATTTCTGTACAAGCTGGAGGGAGGTAAGCCAAATATTCAATAATCAATTATTTCGAAGTAAGTGTAGCAAGAAAATAGTATTTAAAAGAATGCTATCAAGAAATGCAAGTTTTAAATTGACTGAGCTATATGACTTTATGTTGTTCAAGCTGAAAATTTGGTTCAGCATAAAATCTTAGAGGTGGGAGGATTCTCTCTGAAACACTAGCTGTAATGCATGATTAGGAAAAACCAGAACAAATGTGGGCATGGACAGTAAACATCATTTAGAATTTTACTGTGGGCACAAGAAATGGCTTGTGGTGTTCCCTGTTGTGATGGTATACAATGGGCTAAAACATCATTATGTTGTTCTAAAGTTTTCTAAAGGTGAGTTTCTATCTTTGCTGGCAGAGTTAAAAGTGAAAAATCACTTTTTATTAAAGGCTATTAGGATTAAACATTTAAACTAATGAGAATCAATGCATTTGGATGTTCAATTGGAGCCAGAAGTTAAATTAAGCAATTGTGATCTTTCAAGAGTTTAGCATGGTAATTTTATTCAAAGCAGGCATTCCCTAGTCAAAATATACTGCCATAATAAAAATAATAGGGAAAGCCAAGCCCCCTTCTCACTGCAGAACCCAGTTTAATTCAAATACAGGCCACACGCTTCCCACTCCTAGGCTAGGGAGTCTCTTGCTGAAGTCACAAAGTTCTAAAGCATTGCTCCATTAAATCGGTTTTCTACCATGATTATCTATGATCCACACCTACACATAAACAATTTTGCACAACACAGTCCTCTTTCTGTGTGGTTAAACAATTAGATTTTATAGCAGTTTTAATTTTATGTTTTACTTGTAAAGTCTTTCAAGAAGATATTTCTGCTGCATGTATGGGTATAGCATTTGAGATTAAGATTTATTTTTCAAAAGCATTTAATTTTTTCTTTTAAAAAATTTTAAATAAAAAAAATTAAATTTTTCTAAAAAATAAAATTTTAAGTTTTCCTTTTTAGTTCATATAATTTCATTTGGTAAAAGACATAAAATATTTTGCTTGACCTGCAATTACCTCCACACCCTCCCCCCCAAGATGACTTGGAATATGCAATTTCTTGCATTTCTAATAAATTGTATACATAGAATGCTGAACTTGAAAGTGACTAGAGTCATTGCTGGACTAGACTTGATTGCAGTTTCTTGCATTTCTAATAAATTTGCCTACGTAGAATGCTAGACTTGAAATGACTGGAGTCATTGCTGGGAATCTAATGCTTGACAGCTCTGTGTTCTGCATGTCTGCATTTTATCTAGAGCACAGATTGCTTTGCCAAGGCATTTGCTCTCTTAGCGGTAAATGTTTTCTTTGTAGGTATTTAGGGCTTATTCTATGCCTTTTCTGATTTTCTTAAGGTTGTTAAAGAACCAGGTTTTAGCTATTTTTGCTAACACCTTTCATTTTTAAAGTTTTGCATGTGGGCACAGAGTTTGTGGTGGTTGGGAGTGGGGCTGTGGCTGATCCCCAGTGGCTGCAGCTGTGCAGGACAGGTGAATGCTATTGAAGGTGAGGGGCCATGGAGTGCCCAGGGGTGCTGGGCAATCACACAGAGGGCACACAGGGGCAGGGCATCAACAGGAGGGCATAAAAGGCTGGGCTGAGGGACAGAAAAAGCAGCCACTGGCAGCCTCCTGAAGTGCCATGGTGTCACTCTGTATGGGCTGAGGCTTTCTGGAATTGTGTGGTGGCATTCTGAATTGTGGCCATCTCAGCTGTGACAGTGGTACCCTGTGGATGAATCTTGCTTCTCCAGTGAGATACTAACACAAGGTATGTGGAGAAAAAATTGGCACTATCATAAGTGGCAAAGCAATGTTTGTAGGACAGGTATTCTGCTTACTACACTGAGGGCTTAGAATGAAAAGTGAATCCAGAATCTTTCTATGGTTATTTATCATAAGTGGTAAATCAATGTTTGTAGGAGAGGTATTTTGTTTCTTACATTGAGGGCTTAGAATGAAAAGTGAATCCAGAATCTTTCTATGGTAATTTATCATTAGTGGTAAATCAATGTTTGTAGGAGAGGTATTTTGTTTCTTACATTGAGGGCTTAGAATGAAAAGTGAATCCAGAATTTTTTTTTTTTGGTAATTTATCATAAGTGATAAAGCCACATTTTTATGACAAGTATTGCGTTTACTACATTGAGGGGTTAGACTGAAAAGTGAATCCTGTTTTCTTAATAATTTGTGTGGGTTGGTGCGCTTAATTTGAATTGAAAATGACAAATAGTCAGTAAATAAGCTTGTGATTAAAGCTATTGCTTTGTGTTATTCTAGCATTTTAATATTTGCATGGTTTTGATCCATGTTCAGCGACAGATTGTCTTTTGTGGGTGCTGCATTAGTATGAAAGATTTTGCTTGCAGTTTCAAGGGAATAACACGCACAAAGTTTCTCTCTTCCACCCTTGTATGTGGTCTATAAGTAAGACATCATTCCAACTCTGTTTAAGGGGGCTAAAAAATATTTCTCTGAGCTTTCTTTAATGGTTTCTTTTAGCAAATACTTCTATCCTTATACTATGAACTTAATTAGACATTTAAAAATATATCTCCATGGCTGTTTTTTCCCTTATTCATAAATATTTCTGTTTTTGACACCAAAGATTTTTAGTACAAGGCTTTAAATAAATAAATTCAAGATTTGTGGACTTTAGAGTTGTCTGTAAATAATCCTCCTATCATGGAAGAAATATATATGGAAGACATAGCATTTGTAAATTAATAAAAGGAGCCTTATATTCTTTAGGTTTTGCACCTCAAGAGATGTCTTTGCAAGCAGTCTGCTTTTTTCTCTTCTAGTCCTAACCACTTTCAGAGAAGCAAAGCAGATTTTTAGGCCACATTTTAGGAAGAGAGATGGCTGCCTTAATTATGGGCGTTTTCTGGCTATTACAAAATTTACAGCTGCTTTCAGATCAAAGATAATGAATTAATATGCTCTTGGTTATTAAAAGAAATGTAGGCAATGGTCATTAAAATATTTATAATAAGAAGAGCATGACATCCTCAGCTAAATAGTCCCTGAAATTGTCTGAGGGGAAAGTGGACTGTCAGAATTGTTGTAAAAAGAACCCACGACTACTCCTTCCTGCCTTCCTACTCCATGTGATGAAAATATTTCTCTCTTCAATGTAATTTTTCAATTTATACATTATATGCAGAATATTTCTATTATAGTAAATGCCTACTGTTAGGCTTCATTATTACACATCTTACGTATTGTAATAGAAAGATCATACATACATTTTTTCATTAAAATTTGATACTTAAGTAAAACTAAATGCTCCACACTCAGTTCTACTCACCTGTAAAATTCTCCACTGGAAAGCACAACAGAACCTACTGAATTTAGTTGTCACAGTGAATGTACCTACCCTTATACTGCTTTGTGTAGACAGTACATTCTGAACAGGAAAAAAATTTTAAAAAAAGTTTTTATTAATCTGGTACTGAAACTGTACTAAGTTCCATTATAATGCACCTTTCCTTGACTCAGTAAATTAAACTACAAAAAAATGTCCTAACATCAAGTTTTCCTCTTCCTCTGTCTGGCAGTACAAGCACCTGGTCGAACAGAAAACACCACCTCTGCTTTTTAGTGATATTTTAGAATAGTATCTGGAGTTGTTGTTTTGAAAGCTGAAAATATCCCTTCATAGGTATCTTGTTTTTTTAAACTGTACTTCACTAGGAGTGATTCTTTTGCCTGAATGAAATTGATGTACATGAAGTCAGAGTCATGAAGATCTATTTTCTCCAGTAGTTTCTACTTAAGTTAAACATGAATTGAACTAGGCAATATGTGTTGTTCTTATGAGTCTTACTGAACCTTTGTATATTAGAGTAAATGCTGGAGAAAGAATGCATAAATAGGTCGAGAGGAATCCCATAAAGTCCAAGGAAGGGAAATGCCAAGGCCTGCAGCTGGAGCCATAATCCAATCCACAAGTACAGGCTGGGCTGACAGGGAGCTAAGAACATGCATTCTGATTTTTCCCCAGTAAAATTCAGTGAGGGGATAAGAAGACAAAAACTGATGTGTGGAAAATTCTACTTCAGCATAAGAGGAAAAATAAAAGTTTACACTGAGTTGCTCAGACACTGAAGAGTTGGTGCAAAGATGTTTTGGAGTCTCATGGTTAGAGACATTCAAAATACACTGCAGAAAACCCTGTGCTCTTGTTTGGGCCTTCCTGGAGCAGGGATTTGGGCTAGAAAAACCTCTGGAAACCCCTCCCAAGCTCAGCCATTCTGTGAGCCTGTGAAGTCACCAGGTGAGCTGCAGTAAGGTGTCAGGATGACCTGTTTTCAAGAATTCTGAGCACACTGGGGCTGCAAAAGCCTTCTCAGCCTCTCAATGTCTGATGCAATTGCATCTGTGTAGATTGCTGTAAATCATTCAGCACTGAATGTTTTGAAAACAGAGATGAGCATCTGGAGGTTGGTCAGCATTTAAAAAAGGAAATACCTGGGAAAATTATTAGTTTTTTGTAAAAGACTTTATAGACTTGATAAACATCTTCCAGTTGTGGCACAGCTCCTTGTGAAAGTGTGGGAAAGCTTCCCAATAAAATAAGGAGCCAACAAAGTCATTTTAGGTCCAAATAGTTAAAAAAAGCCTGATGTAATACTGAGATATAGAAACTTGACCTCAGCAAGGTGCTCACATAAAGGCAGAAGGAGAAAAGAGGGGAAAAAGATGGGATGTTTTCAAAATTAGTTAAAAAATGCAGCTTCTTCATTTGTGATGGCTCTGGCTTTCCAACATTTCATGGGTGAAGTCTCCCCAAAACTCTCAATGACGGAACTTGTGCATGGACTGGATTGCTATAGGCTTGTGCTGTGCTTACATTCATCAAGATGAATATCAAAGAAAGAAGAGATGGAGAATCTTGTGTGCCCCAGGCTGGATGAAATAGAACTGAACTGCTGTATCTCTGTCTTAAGGAAGTTATAATAGTCACAAACACAGATGTATACATGCAGTCCACTCCTTTCCACTGCACTTTCATTTAATTCCCTTCCATTTCTCTCTTTACTCCTAAATGAGGAGCAAAGTAGCCTGTTGTTACTCCATATTTCTCTTTTGGTCTTAAATTTGTCCAGATTTCAGTTTTGTCTCTGAACTTCAGCACAAGAGCAGATGGAAAGCCTAGATGTGAGTTTCATGTGACCAGAGTGATTCATTCATTCCAAGCTGAACATTCACATGGAATTAAATCACTTCCACAGGTTGTTTTAAAACAGGGAAACCCCTTGCTGTGTTTGGTTCTGAACTGGTGGAACTTACCTGGAGGAGCTGAGGCAGCACAGTGAGTCTGGGAAGGTTTCTGTTGCCCAAACAGAGCAGTGTGAGCGTGGCAGCAAGTTTGACATTCATTACCTTTCTTGTTCTGTGGAGACACTGCGTGTGATTACTCTCCTGCAGGCCATCACAAGTTGTCACTTCTGGTTGCTGTTGGCTTGGATTTGCTGTGGTCCCACACACTGCTGTTTGCTAAGTCACAGAGCTGTGTTCTAATGTCTGCAAGTGTGTGTCATTCCTGCACATGATGGAAGGATTGAGGAGTGAAAATTAAGGTTGTGTAGCTCTCCTTTGCTGCCTGGGAAAATAAGTTTCTACAAAATAGGAGATTGTCATTCTTCCTACTGAGTAAAACTTTGCCAAGTTCTTTTAGCCTGACAATATTTAGGTAGCATCATTAATTAGGAGGATGCTCATTTCAATCCAAGCCTATTTTAACTTTTACATAGCAAGTTACTTAAATCTATTAATTTTCTACTCTGACCTGTTATAAGCTGTTCTAGTTAAAAAAAAAAAAAAAAAAAAAAAGATGTGCAGGGTGGTAGAAGTGAAGAAAGAGGCATAAAGTGCATTGGAAAACTCCCAAATGTCCCCTGCAAATGGACCCTATTCAGAATCAGCAAGCGTGTGATGAGTGAAGTGGTTTTGAATATCGCCTTTAGATTCCATGCTGTTACAAGGCCAGCCCCGAACATGGCAACTCTTATTTCCACACACAGTACCTCTTCACTCTCAATTTAACCCAAAAATCTGATGAACCCATTACTCCATACTTGATTTCATGGAACAAGGAGTAGATATAGTTACAAATGATCAATCACAAGCCGTGAACCAAAGCGGCAAGGCATTAACAATTCACACCATTTCGGTCCACTTGCTCAAGCAGAAGATGTGCCAGCATATTTAATGCACAGCTACTTCCTTCAGTCCAGGAAAGACACGACTCATGCTCATTTTAGGAACTGAGGAGCCTTGGTAGGTTTTCATGCCTACTAACCACCCAGGGTTAGAGTCTGCACTTCTAACCAATTAACACAACCAGCTGCTCAGTAAAGGGCATGGCCATGGACAAGGTTTTAAATCTGATTTTGCTCAGGTAAAAGACAAAACAAACAAACAGAAGGATGACCAGAGGAGTGGTCCCCACAAAAAAAAAACAAAACCCAAGTTGTATTGTAGGAATTTGTAGTGTACAATCAACATCTTGTTCAGCAGAATTGTAACACTGCAGACCCCACAGGCATACGCCGTCAATTTAATGGGATCACTGGGAAAGCAAAGCAGCTGTGAAAGATTGCTTTAAGTACAGCAATCGTGTACTTGTCATGCTGCTCAATGGTGGAAAAATCCAAATTCGGATAGGCATCAGTATTTAAAAAATGACTGCTAAAGCATCTCTCCTAAGTACCTTGGGGACAATAGGATTTGACATATAGCATATAAACAAAAGTACACAGCAGCTGGTAGATTAGTTTGTGTTTGAATAAATACACCCTGATGTAATTTAGGCAACACAGGAAAATGCATGGTCTCCATCATTCAGTTTCCCGATACAAATTACAATTTTGGACACGGTGTGCCAGTTGCCCTGGACAAGGAACTGCTAAATGGTTGCTAAAAATCAGAAGTTGCTATCTATTGCTAAAAATCACGGTTGCTAAAAATTAGAGACATGAAGTACTGTGAGCACCAACTCAATCTTATGCCCTCAGTGATATATATATATGTATATATACACACATATATATAATATATATACAGAGTACAGGGTTGGGGTTGTACAGGGTATATTGAAAGTACCAAAACACCTTCAGGAAAAAAGCCTTGTCACTAGAAATTATAAAAAGAATTTTTAATATTTTGGTCATATCGAAAGATCTTTGTGTCCCCTAATGGAAATAAATGTTGATGGTTTATTTCTGGTTTTTCTGATACTGCTATTTGCTAAAAAAAAAAAAAAAGCCATTTGATACCTTGTTTGCTAGGAGAAATTGATGGAGAAAGGAACCCAGCATAATATAATAAATAATACCATAAGAAATGATGTCTGTGTTCCAGTAGGGTCATAGTTCTAAGTAAGAACAAAATTAACAAACTGAATTTTGGTGTATTTGCTTTTTAATGTTTTGCAGTCCACTGGTGAGGATTGCTAATTGCCAGAGGGTGATTTTCCCATCCCTTTACAAATATTCTGCTTACTTTTTTTGGATACCCTACTGGATTTCATCCTTTCTGTCACTCAATTTGAGAACACTTACAGTCTTATAATTTTCAGCAAGTTTAAAGACAAGACAAAGTATAAAAATTCCAGATTTCTGTCTTCCATTTGCCACAGTGGCATCATGCTATTTTCTCCATCAATTTAAAATCCCTGGGTTTTGTTTTAGGGAAAATTTCCCATCTCTTTTCTTCAGAGGAGTGTAAAATTACACTATGAAACAATTATTTTCTTCAAGGAAATTCGATGTTTGTCATGTGATTTGAAGTCAAAAAATCAATAAGGGGGAGAATAAAAACAATCAAGGTGTATTTACACTGCTCAGCTTAGCTGAGGAGCAAAGTTCCTTGGATACTTTCCTTTTATCCATTGCTGACTCCAGCAGATGAAACTGCTGCAATGGAGAAAATTACTTATTAATAGAGGGGAAAACAGCAGATTGGTTCTAATGCAGAATTTTAAATTCTCCATGAAAGTTATAAAGAAAAGGGATTTTGCCTATCATTTAAAGTATTTTCCATAACTTAAGACTATCTTCCTTTGTCCTTTAACCTCCTGCAGGACACATCATAATGAGTTCTTCCTGAAAGTCAGCCCATGCACCTCCCTGCAAGGGTTAAATTTACCTTATTTTGCTGTTATTGACCTTCCTGATCCTGCCTCATAGCTCAGTTTGTAATGTTTGACCAGCTGTAATGGACTTCACAACAAATTTGCAAATCTTTTGGACATTTTGCCTGTATGTTCTTTTCACCTTGCTTTGTAGATTGCTTTGTGTTAAACCGCAGTACCAAAGCACTCCTGTGGAGTTGGGAGATATTTTGTGGAGTCATTGCTGATGCTCTTTCAGTTTTTAAAAGGTGATAGTTCAGACTAATACCGTCTTTGTTTTAGGTAAATCACCAAAATGTATGCAACTCTGGAGGTAACTTCATTGGAAATTATTCTTGCATACCTACAACAGCTCCAAATAAGAACAACATAAATGTTCTTAACTAGGGAGAATTTTTGAAAAACTGAGATTTTTTTTTTTTAAATCTATCTTGAGGACTTTTTATGTTAAGCATCTTCTGGAATCACCATACAAAATAAAGTTATGGAATATTTCAGGGAAAGTGCATTCTTCTGAAGTGACTGCTCTGGTGTTCTAATTTATTCTCTCTGCTTTCTAGGCACACAGTTCTGTATTGCAGCAAACACTTAATAACTTAATATCATTGATATTCTGATTATTAAAAAGGGGGTCAAAAGAATGGTGGGGGGGAAAGCACAAATACAAGCACTTTGAGACTATGAATCTGGAAACAATAAGGTTGAGTGTGGCATGAGGTAAATACCACTGTGGATAAAGTCAGCTGATGGTTATTGCTTACAGAAAATTAGTTGGGTCTGACAGTCAGTGCTGCTGAGTAATTTGGGTGCTAGGTGTGTCTGAAAGAGGTGACACTTTAAATCTTTAAATTCCAAGCTACCCCAGCAGATCTTGTCACTCTTCCTCTCTGGTCCTGAAGGTTTCTACCTTCAGAAAAAGTGAGCCAACACTGCTGCATTATAGTGATGTTCAAATCATTTGTGGTAAAACTAAACTATTGTAAGAATTATAATTGGTGTTTCAAATGAAACATTCAGTGCCAGTATACAAACATTATGTTTCAGTTTGCACTCAGAAAATCAGGGATTTTTGTTTTGATCTTCATTTCTGTGAGTTTATCCTATGGTAGCTGAGCTGAAAAGCACTGAATAAAAACCAAGTTTGCTTCAGTTATTTGCAAACCTTCCAAAGACATCACTGGGATCAGATTTTCATCCTTTTACTTTGTTTAAACCAAGTAAGACTATAACCACTTCTTATCACATGACATGAAACATAGATTTAAATCTGATGCTGCTCACTGAAATAAATTCACCCCTACCAGTGTTCCTGGTAAAATCTTATTCATTATCTCACCTAATCTACTTAATTTAATGTCTGGCTCCCATGAATGAGAAGTGTATTATTAGAATAGTCTATTAATGTGTATTAATAGAACAGTATATTATAGAATAGTCTGGAAAACTACTATTCACTTGTTGTCAACTTGAGGTAATTTTTGCTCATGTTCAATTGCATGGCCATATCCTGAGAAATCAGGGTTTAAAAGCGAGTATTTAATAGTCTGTTGTGTGTGTTCTGGTTTGGGGTATTTGCTTTGATGAAATATTTTCAAAAAGTCTTGCAGTATTGCTCTTTGATACTAAATGAGATAATCATTAGAGTTGGTTAATATCCATATTAACCTGTTCAATGAATCTTCTGTCTTATTTCAAATCTGGTCTCCCTTTAGATAAAAGACAAGTGTACAATGTGGAAGCTCTCAGGTATTGTTTGTATGAGAATACATACAATTACTGACTAGATGATCAAATTTTATAATGAACTTATGAAAATCAGAAGACGTGGACTTTAACATCATTTTTAAAAAAGTAATGCCTTTCACAAAAATTAACACAATTTTGCTTAACCATGTGCTTAAATAATTCCTAAAACAGCAGAGGCAAAATACAGTCTGTTGCATGATTACCTGTTTCTTTATCCTTGGAGATAAATTTAACCATGAGAGATGCTCGTTCTCTGTCTGTCCCAAAGCCTGCACTTATTAAACAACTTGCATGTGAAAGTTCCTTAACAGAGGCCTTGGTTCAGACTCTGCTCTCACAGCTGACTGAACAGCTATTGAGGCTTCATATTTGCCATACCCAAATGGAACACATCTCCTACTCTAATAAAATATAGAAAGTGTAATTCACCTCCTCTGGTATTTTCTCTGACAAAATCTGCAGTTCTTTGTCAGTCTTTACATTCCTAGGAAATCCACCATTTATACCAACTCAGCTGATGTGAATCTTTATGACCACAGATTGACTAGATGGGGAAATTATATATATATAATTTTGTTTACATTGTTCACAGGTGTGCTTTCTACGAATTTATTTCATTTTATTGCTCATAAAACCAGATTTTGGTGGTTCTTTCCCCTTCCCTCCCCTCCCCTGAAATGTCGCTTAATGTTATTTTATTTTGCTGTATAAGAAAGGCCTGCATATTTTATAGAGAAATGTGTGCAGAGCACGTGCACTTTAGTAATGCCTGAAGCCAAAATAATAATTCCTTATTTATCTCACATATTGCCATTAGGTCCCTTTGAGAGAATCCTTTCAACCTTTGCAGTGACTGGAAATCTAAGAGCAGCAAGGAAAAGATCTTGTTGAGAGCATTGCCACGAATCAATTTTATTTCTCTTTTCATTTGACCTTTCTTGTTATTAACCAGCCACACTGAGCAGTTTTATTTGTTAGAAGTTGGTTTTTAGGTGGTGGCAGAGAGGAGTTCATACTAAAACAGCTTCTGAGAGCGGTGATTCTATTTTATGAACGTTACCTTTGCGATATTGTGGGTGTGTGTCAGCCCCTGAACAGCAAACTGTGTACAGAAACAACATGGATCTTGCAATTTGATCAGGACAAAGCAAGTGGGTTTCAGCAAGGTTGGTTCCAACTCATCTGTGATAAATGAGAAGATAAGGCAATCAGTGCACACCACGACAGCTAGTTAGGCACACTTCAGAGCTACTCAGGTGTGCTCAGCCTTTCCTGGGGGTGTCTGCACATAAATACCTCCTTCATGGTGGCCACTAGAAATGCAGGAGTTGCTTTTCCAAGACTTAACCCAGGTCAGATATAAATAATAGATATTAAGAGTTAGTTCTGGCGCCGAGGCTGTGTTAGAGGCTGTATATTTCAGTTGGGTCAAAAGAATGCATTTTCTTTTGCTTGTTTGGTGGGGGTTTTATTCTCTTTTTCTTCTTTTCTTTGCATAGCTCCTCTGCTTGACAGATGCCTGCAAAATGCCCTCAGACCTTTGTGTGGACCTGTTTGGGTCTTTGAGAGAGAAGGTTTCAGCCTCTCAGGAGCAGAGATTTACATCCAAGGAGTTCTATTGGCCCTGCACCAACGAGTAAATCCTGCAAAGTGTTGCAAACAGGTGAGTTGTCCCACTCTTTACAAGTCTGCTTGTCTGTTTTTCTTTTCAAATGTACTGATTGTGTAGAACCAGCTGTGCCACATGCTGGAGAAGCTGCTGTGCCTGTTAGGAGAAGGAATTGCTTGTCCTGTGATTGCAGAGTCCACAATGGAGGAGTTAATTGTGTCTCTCTCTCTGGTGGTGTGGGATGGCATGGGTTGCATTTTTGCCGAGCCAGGATGGAAATTCTGTGTGGAATTCCCTGATGGAAATCCCTGTGTGGAAATTCTCTAAAGCCATCAGTTCTCACTGCTGTTCTGCACAGGCAGCTTTTAGTTGTCTCAAAAGTCTTCCTACTCTGAACTAACTTAAATAATGATTCAGTTGAAACATGTTATAAATAAATAAAATTATTCTAAGTACGGCTGGCATGGTGTCATGAAAAATTCAATCAATGTATCATATTTTAAAACATCATTATTTTAATTTCTATACGTGTGCCCTCAAATGTACCAGACGTGCATTTTCAATTAGAAAAAGCAGTGGAAAACAGATACTCACTATCCTGTCTGACAACTTAGGAGCAATTTTTTATTACTCAAATTTCAGGAAACATAAGTGAGAAAACGCTGATCTTGCTGAGCACAGCAACATAATTTCATTTATATGTTTAGGAATGTACGTATTTTTAAGGACTAGGTGAAAATAGGAGACATAAAGGTTTTGAAGGCAAAAATGAAATGGAGCAGGCAGTGGGGAAGCTGAGGTTTCCAAGTGCTGCTGGCCCCAGAATTGAGGATGAGCAGCTCCAGGCTGCAGGGAGGAAGGGGGAGGAGAGGAGCAGGCACAGAGTCACTCACGCTGTTTATACAGCACCTCCTGCTGCCAGGTCCACACAGAGAAACCAGACCTGCTCCTCTCCAGAACTAACAGTGCTCAGCCAGAAGAAATCAAACAAAAAACCAAAAATGAGAGGGCGTGTGAAAGAGAAACGAGCAAAGGAAAAAATAAAGCTTGTTCAGCATGTTTCTGAGGCAATACATTAAAAAGTGGCAAATATCTTTACACATTTTGTTGATAGTTCTACCCTTTTAAGACAATGTTTCCTGTCACAAAAGCCACAGAACTGAAATCTACTACTTTCCAATGCCTTAAAACATACTAACTCTTAAATAAATACAAATATATATAATGCTAACAAGTATTTAGCAAGTATAGTGGCAATTAGTTGAACAAAACAGACAATAGAGTTTCTAAATAGAAATTCACATGAAAGTCATTTATTGACTACTTTTCACTCCTGTCTTTAAAGAATATATAAAGGCATTTCAGTAAATTAGCTCTATGCTAATCATTCCTCTGGTGATTATCTGTCAGTGTTCAGCAGGAAATTGTAAATGAGAAGAAAAATTAAACAATTTTAGTAGATTTCAAATCTCTTCTGATGACAAATGATTCTTTATAATGAAAACCTTGCATATAGATATATGTTTATATAATCAGCTTGGACATTTGTAACTTTTAGGAGTCCAAATTACGAGGATAAATGTCATGACAGCTATGACAGTCTAGAAAAAACTTATTATAAAAATATTTTAATAAACATTTCAAACTGAATTAAGTGGTTAAATGAAAATTTTACAGCACAAGGATGTTAAATGTTTTGTGCAGTTAATGTGCCAAAATCTCGTGTTGAGTAATATTACTTTAAAGATAAGATACAATATATAATTCAGTGTAAAGTCTCTCTGTTAATTTTTCCAGCCCTTTTCTAACTGAAGTTGTGTTAGTACTGAGCACATATGAAGTCATTATAGCAACTGGGGTTTTTTAAGCTGTAGGTGTAACAGTTCTTCTCACTGTGTCCTTACACCTTTTTGTTGCTGTCGACCTTGTTTGAATAAAGTTTGTTTTGTAACAAGCACATTGTGCTGTGAGACAGACCCAAGGTTAGAGGCACATTAAAAACAAACCAGGACATTCAAGGGAAATATTCTGACTGTGTCCTGTTGTGCAGAGGCCTGGCAGGGCAGTGCTGTGGTGGCTGCACACAGAATTCACACCAATATAACATCCAGCCACTGCCTGACAGCACCAAATAGATTTGCTCCATTTCCATTTGTCTCTGTGCTCTTTGGACACCTGAATTATTTGTATTTAATTTGTCTTTTCATTTAAATCAAAGGGCAGAGCAGATTTTAAAGCAGTTATATTCTTTGATTCAGTATCACTCTGCTAAGGCACTTTAGTCTGCCTGCAGAAAGCAAGTAGCACAAACAAGTAATAATATGCTAATGCACATAATTCTATAATACATGTACTTCTGTTAAATCCACCTGGACTTCAGTCAAAAATGCATGTATTGAATTAAAAAATTGTTGTTTTTATATCCCTGCTGCCTCTTGCCCCAGGGAAGGGAAGGGTGAGGAGCCCCTGCCCCTTTGCTGGGGTGTTTGGAGCCTTTCACAGGGGACAGGGAGTGCTCTTCAAAGTGTTCCCTGACATTAATGTAGGCAGAGGAAGCCAGGTGAAACTCAGGGAACACTTGAGTGCTGGGAACTGATTTTCTTTTTTCTTTAAATCAATGAGAAAGTTAAAAAAAAAATAAAGTACAAACACTATACTGCATAAATCCTCTATCTTTTACTTTCTAATTTTGACTGCTTATGTATATAATGAGCCATAAGCTTTCCTAAAATCCCACAAAGCTTATGTTGACATTTTAATGCCATGAATTCTGGGAGGGTAAAATGCAGCTAATACCAAAAAAACCCCCCAAAATTAACCACCAGTTCTGTTAGAATTCTTCTGCTATTAATATTTCAGAAGTCAGCCTTTTGCCTTGCTGTTTTAAACATGCTGGGTAGGCATCTGTTGGAATTTCTGGGATCCCCAAATATATCTGATGGTTAAAAGCAGTCAATTTTATATAAAAGCAGTCAATTTCATATATAGTATATATAATTTTATAATTCTTTTATATCATAAAAGCAGTAAATTTTGTATATATTCTATATATGAATATATTATTTTATATCATAAAAGTAGTTAATTTTATATATATTATATATACTTACATCATTATTTTATATAATAAAGCATAATTTCCTAGATATAATATATAATTACATTGTTCTTTTATATCATGAAAGCAGTACATTTTATATATGTATTATTGTAATATATTAAATCATAAAAGGAGTTAATTTTATATCTATTAGATATACTAACATAATTCTTTTATATCATAAAAGCAGTATATTTTATGATATAATATATAATTACATAGTAGTTTTATATCATAAAAGCAGTATATTTTGCATATATCATATATAATTACATAGCAGTTTTATATCATAAAGCAGAACATTTAATCTATATTATATATGATTATATAATTATTTTAGATCATAAAAGCAGTACAATTTATATATATTGTATACTTATATAATTATTTTATACCATAAAAGCAGTTAATTTTATATATATAATATATAATTTATGTAATTCTTTTATATCATAAGAGCAGTACGTTTTTTTATAATATATATAATTATTTTACATAATATAATAATTTTATATTATATTATTATATATAATATAAAATAATAATTATTTTATATTATATTATTATATTATATATTATAATAATTTATATTATATTATGTATATAATTTTTATATGTAACGCATATAAAAATTATATACATAATATAAAATTATTTATATGTAACGCATGCAGTTGGAGGAAAGCACATAAGACTTTTTTTCAAAAAAACTTTTTTTTTTTTCCCTGCCAAGCCTCTACAACGTCTACTAAAAATAGTTTCAGCGGAACAAAAGCAACCAAACCAACCCTTTTTCCCAAATAAATGCAAGCGAGCTGTGCCGTGTGACAATGGGAGTAGCAGGGCTGGGGCTGCAGCGAGCAGGGGAGGGATGGATGGGGGATGTTCCCCTCATTAGCATTCCCCCTCGGTAGCGGGGCTGTCGGTGGGGGTGTCGGGGCAGGAATGCCATTGTGCCGGGTCCCAGTGTTTGGGGACAAACACTGCTGTGGAGGGAACGTGTGAAAAGGCCACGGAGCTGACAGTGAATGAGGGAGGCTGTGCTTTCTGCGCGCTTCAAGCAGGGAAGCTGTCACTCACCGGCCCGCCGCAGCCAAACAGAGGCCAAAAGAGAGGCCTCAAATACCTTTTAAAATGATATTAATGGTTTTTAAACGTTTTCTTCATTTAGGGTTGCGCTGCCCGTCTGGCCCGTGCTAAATAATATCAATTGTGAGCAGGTAAATAAAAGAATGTCTTCCTGCCACAGTGAACGCTTACTATGGAAGGTGTAGGTGTAGAAGTACTTGAGAATCCCAAGTTTCTATCAGTATTTAGATGTTTCTGAGCCCTCACAAGGGTTTAGCAAAATGTGGATGTGGTGGTTAACAAACACAGCTGGCCCTGAGGTTTTACTCTGTGTGCTTTTACTTTTACTGCAAGGGTGTTAGGTGTGGGGAAGAGGGCACTGAGCTGGGATGAGAAGTGCCAGGAAACTGTGCTGAGTGTTCATTAGCTTGATCTAGCAGAACTTACAGTAATAGTAATTAATCATTGGAACCACAGCAAATTACATTGCATTAAAGTAATGGAGCTAGTATGCAAAATACCCACAAGGAAACAAAAGGGAATAAAATTATTGACTGATTCTATTATTTGCTGGTTTGGCTATGGGAAAACAAGCTTCAACGCGCTGCTTCAAACTGAATATCCAACACTTTTTCTAAGCCATGTGAATAAACATCATAATTCGGGAGGCTTTCCTCATTTTGCCATGCAGATCTGCAAAAATATTACCAATTTTAAAGACATGAAATACTGCCAGCACCAGAACAAAGGGAAAAAGAAAGTCTATATTTCTTCTGTTTTCTGGTGTTGCTCTTTTGAAACTGCTGACTCAAGTTCTGGAGGTTGAATACCTCTGTGAGACACAAACAAAAGCTTTGTTCCGTAACTTTTCTTTTTTGTACTTTATAAGAAACATATTTATCATTACTATTCAGTTGGTTTTCACAGATTGCAGTAATTACATTGTTCAGTAAGAATTTTAATTACTTATTTGTTTTCTTTTTCCCTCATATGAATAAAATGCAAACCAGTTTGTAGGTATAAAAATTTTCAGAGTGTTTGCCTGGCAGAAACTGATAAAATGATATACTTTTATCAAGTATTTTTAAACTCTATGTTTTTCCTGTAATTTCTATATCCACACTTGTTCACAGAGTTATCAGAAATTTATGCCAAATGAACCCTGTTTGTAATGCTGTTTTCAGAAAATCAGATTATATTGTGATAAACTCAGCATAATAATTATTAGCTGTTATTTGAAGGAAACAAACTCCATCAAAATTCTTGGTTTCTGAATCGACACAGTTTTGTATTTGTGGGTTTTAGGGGTTATGAAAGAATTTATTCTTAAAATAACTCGAGTACCACAGCTTCTGTTCATTAACATCCCCCCTCCTTTTTTGTAGACATAAATTATTTGTTTCCTCTTCCATGAAGCTTCTCTTTTTCTAACTTTATATTACACTGACTCATGCTCTTGAAGAGGTGTTAAGTATCTTTATTTCCTTCTTCAGAGGTCACAGAAAAATAGATTTTTTTTTTTTTTTGTCTGTGAGGCCACTCCAGAAATAACCCTGTGTTAAAGTGAACTTTGTGTAGAGCAAGGTTCAGTATGAAAACTAATATTTCACCCTGGCTTCCTATTAAAAGAATATAAAAATAGTGGTTTGGTAATTTTGAAATAGTAAGCTGCCCTCTTGATAGTTCAGCTAAGTGATTCTTCGAATGTTGGACTGTTTATACATTTGAGTGAGGCTTGAGATTTTTCCCACAGCTGAGCTGCATTCTAGTTACCAGAAGTATTTTAAGACCCTTAAACTTGTGTCTTTTTCCAAGTGTCATGCCTTGAGCAGGCCTAACATCAGTTAAATGAAGTGAAAATTGCATTCTTGTCTTGATAGAGATGAAAATGGATTTCTGGTCATGAAATAGATGTAGTTGTCACTTTTTTAAAAAGGTGTCAGCAGTTTGCTTCAGCAAGTAAGGTGCCAATTCAGTATGACAGTAAACTTGTGATCTGAGCAATCAATAAAATGCTTCAATAACTTCTGCTTCATTACACTTATAATAAGAGGCTATAGATCTGTGGCACATAAAATGTTGATAAAGAGGATATGTAGGGGCTCAGTGTGACATTTGGTTTTAGTAATACAGTAAGTGCAATGTTGCCATCTAGAGTTTGTGCATAGGTAGTTATTCTGAATGCAAAAGCCCTGGTGAAAAAATAAACATTAATGCTTCCAGGCCTTGTTTGTTTCCATCACTTCGTGGCATGTGTGTCTATCTATATGGAATAGTTCATTTGCCTTGCCCAAAATTGTGTAGGGCATGGGAAGGAAGAGAATCTCATTTCTTTTTGTGCTTTTTTATTAAGTATTGTGTAAGGGCACAATTCCCCCCCATCCCAAGCTAAGGTTTAAGTGCATCTAAGGAGCAATTATCACTTAAATAGATGAAGTTGTTGCCAGCTACTAACAAAAATCACTGGCATGGTTTGACACCTGTAAAAGGGGAAGAGGGAAGCTTTGTAGTCCCAGGGAGTTAATGTTGTGATGTTGCACATTCTGACCAAGGGTTCCTGCACTTGATTTATGTGTTATGAGACCATAAATGGCTCCTGCTGACTGTTCATAAACATACATTGCAGGGGAATTGTCTCTGAGCTATTTATCTTGGGAGAAAATTATTTTGATATGTTAAATAGAGAGGGTTCTACCCTTTTAATATGGATGGCACCTGATTGATAGAACCTACAAAGAGCCATATTGCATTTTGAATAAATAAAACTTTATTTAGATCTAGAGAGGCTTTTGTCTCCCAGGGAAATGATTGGAAACCCCAAATTCTTCTGCAAAGTATTTTTAAAAATAGATGTAGAACCAACAGTTCTGTCTAGCAGCATGAAATATGGGCTTATCTAGTTCAGCAGCCCAAGTGTTTTATTTCAGTAAAAAGAAGTGGTTGAGGTTATTGGAGACTGGGTAATTAGGACCATCTTTGTAGAGACAATTCTAAGGTGAGTAGCTGCACAGATACAGAATGTTTGTTAGGAGAGTAACTAAATAAACCTTTTCCTTTTTATAAGCAGCAAGAATGATGCTGCTTATAAAATAGGCTTTCCTCCTATTTGGTCTGTAATTTATAAACAATTTGTCTTCTGAGCATCAGAGCCTTATTTTAAGTTTGGTGGCTACTCATGTGTCATTTCCTGATGAGGCAGTCTGCGAACTCTGTCCTGTGCTTTGCCATCAGCATTTCTTTGTTAATTTCTTCTGCACAGATCATAAATGCAGGAGAGTAAATGGTGGAAATCTGCCAGAAATTGTGCTGAGGAGTTAAATGAATACTCTGAGAATGTCATTTCTGGATTGTTTTTCACCATGAACTGGCATTGTTTTTTCTTTCTCCCTGTTTGAACATGAACGTTTGCTAGAGAAATATGGCTCATGCTAAAAAATTACATATTAGTCAAAAGACCACAGATGGGGGATGACATTTTTCTGCAAATTAGAAATCAAGCCACCTTTTGGGACTAATGAAGTTTTAATTAGAGCAGGGTCCAACATCTTTGTCCCCTGTATTTACCACTCAGGTTTGATTCAGCCTCACTGGCCGCAGACCCATTCACCTTTTGAATATATGGTGTGCTGAGGTGCCTCCTGCAAAATCAGGTGAATCCAAATAGGACACGGATTCTTTGGTGATGACAGGGAGGCAAAAGGAATTTGTTACTTTCCATTTTATTCTCCATATTGTCACTGGATTGCCACAAAACACCTGTGCAAGTAATGTGTCTCTGCACTGAAATATGAATTTCACTTTTTTTTTTAGCATTTAGAATTCACACACTGGGAAGTCTTAACACTTAGTCCAGACTGTCTTTGATGGCATAAAAAATAATTCTGATCAGCTGGAACCAGGTTCTAACAATGTGTCAGACAGAAACAGGCAAATATTCCTGTATTTTACCAGTCTGAGGTAGATATTGGCACACTGAGATTATTTCAGTTAATCCCAGCCTATTTATTGTTCTTTGGGGATTGTGCAAGGTCAAATTACATCACATTTGAGAGTGAATAAATGTACCCTCAATCACTTCAGCTGACAAAGTTGTTAAACAGAGTAAATGGAGTGTGTGCCTGTGTCTGGGGGCACTAACACATTCTGCTGATATAAGTGGATTTATAACAAATTTCTGAGCCTTTAATATCATTCTGTTATTCTCAACTAGGAAATATTGGTTAAGCAAAGAGGTCTTCACTTATATTGTTCATAAAAATCTGTAAATAGTCCACATAGCACTACACAGGCTTGAATAAAGATTAGTTTCAGATGTCTCCTCTTCAAGTTCAGTAAGAAAACAGCAAAATATCCACCTATGTCAAGTGGGATCAGGTTTGCAGTAGAGTCCTGGCTGCCACCAGTGTGCAGCACTGACTTTTTTTCCTTTTTGAGAGTTAAATGAAATGTTGCAGAATTATAAGATCTACTCTTTGAGCTAGTTCTTCCACTAAGCTTATTAAGAAGTTGCTAAAATAAAAAACAGAAGCTCAGAACTTTCTGACTGTTCTGAAAATAAATTGTTGCATTTAGCAACTTTGAAAGTAATTAGGGAATTCTATTGCTAAAGTCAGTGGAAGTAGATTTGACAGATTTCCTCTAAATTACTCAACCACCTACAGGTATTACTGCCAAGATTCTTTTGAAAGGAGAATAAATTTTCTGGAGTTACAACAGCAGAGTGAAGGGGTGTTGTTTGATAGATTCCCTGAGCTGTTTCAACACCCACAGGTATTATTTGTAAGGAAACAATCATGCAGAGCCTTCAGCTGGTTAGAGAGGGCACAGCATTCCATCTTCACCTGACATCCTATCTGTTCTCCCGTGCCCCCAGCCTGCCACCCACTCCTCCCAAAACAAAGCTCACCAAGAGCCTTTGCTGTCAATGCTCAGGAATATCAATGTTTTTTAAAGGCATCCAAACAGGATAGAAAAGTCATTGTTCCTCAAAGGGATCGAGGTGGGAGAAGGAAAACTGTCTTTAGGATTGATTGGTATTCCTCACATTCTTTCCTAATTAATCAATGGTATTCTTTAATTGTTAGACCCTCTCAAAGGTAATTATTTACTGGCTTAAAAGCTGAATGTAAGGGATAAAAATAGCCAAAAAGATGAAAATGAAAGTTTTATTTGCTTTATTCTCTTTTTAGTTTGACTTGTTTCAGACTTGCAAAGACTGGCTTGTCTTATTTTAAACAACCAAGTCCTGAAATACTCAGCATGGGTTCTTCAAATTGCATAAATTTTACTTAAGGGGGTTTAACAGGACGACCTTAAGTTTGTAAAATTGAAACGTTGTGATGTTGAGCATTTCTCCAAGACGCTTTTTTCATGCTATGGTTTTATTTCCATATAGATTTAAAAATATTTATTCCAGTATTGCCTAAAAGATCCAAAAAGACCAGGCCTGTTTACTGTGCATGCACTGGATTTATTACATCACACAAATGTAGGATCCTTTAACTTATAGTGTAATTTTATTGAAATTATTATATATTTTAAAATTTGACCATTTTTATTCCATCGTATTTTAAAAATTTTATTTCTACTATTTTATATTTTAAAACTTGACCATTTTTCCAAAGCCCTTAAACTTGTTTGTACTCTTCTTTAACAGTCCGCTGTGTTTATTATTTTCCTTGATTTATTACTCAAATTCAGTATTAACGACATAAATATTGCCATTTAAAAATTAAACTCATTCAGTTTTATTTTGAATATATTAGGGATGTAAATCAAAACTGTCTTCTCAGTTTATGGTGTCTTGCAGTATTTGAGGACATGAAAGCAAATTACTTCTAAACTTCCTTCTCTAGCAAACAATACTAAATCCATCCTTCTCTTCTTGCTGAATAATTTTTTCACAACCCTTATGCTAAGGAATAGAGCAACCACTTTGCTTGGCACAGCTGCAAATAGTAAAGTGCTGCACTGCCAGACTGTGCTGACTGAAACAAGTGTCCAGAACATGGGAGATTTCTGCTGCCCCATTCCAATGCTCATCTCTGATTTATGAGCTGTGTTCTTTTGTCCAGAGTGACAAACATTTGTATCCTGTCACTGTTTGGGTGTAGTCGCCAGCCTTTATTTCTTTTTCAGCTTAATCTTCTCTGCAGATTCTCTTCTTTACAGACACACACACTGACTTAAAAAAAAAATAATAAAAATCCTACCATTGTAGCAAAGAAACCAGTTGTCAATATTATTCATTGTGATTTTTTTCCCCCTGAAGTATCTCAGCTGCTTCATCCAGCTGGGTCACCTCAGTTCCACCCTATCAAGTATGCATCCTGTCTTCAAAAAACTATTTCTCGTCATTTATTGGTAAGTGAGATGCTTTCCCAGTTTGTATTCTGTGTCTTAAAGACAGCAGTTGTTCAAAGGGAAAGTAAAATTCCTTTGGGCTAACTAGCAGAATTTATGGGCATTACATATCCATAACTTTATAAATAAACTGCAAACCTGGGTCGGCTTCTTAGTCCAAGTTGCAAACTTTATTCCAAAACTCTCCAGTGGTGCAGGAACAAGCTGTTGTTAGCCCAGCTTGATGTGGTCACCAAAGCACTTGAGAAGGGCTGAATTTCAGCTGGCTTGGCCCATTTGGAGACCCAAATGTTCACCTGTTCCCAGGCAGAATGCTTGAGTGTCTGCCTTTTCCCAGTTACATCTCCCCAGGATCACTTTTAGCAGAGCCCAGGTGTTGCCTGCCAGAGGAAAGACGACTTTTATCATTTACCAGGATTCTGACAGTCCTTGTTTGTCCAGGTAGCCCAAGATACAGATGTTCTGGAAGAAGGGATGTGGATGTATTGGGTAAAATAAAAAAACATGTGAGATGGCATGTTCTACCCTGCTTCCTAGACTGCACTGGCAGCAATAGTTTAACAAGGTGTCTTAAAATGTGTGTAGCTGTGTGTTTTTGCAGTAAAACTTACCTACAATCCATGGTCACTATTGATCTTAAATTATTTAAAAATGTAGGAGGTAGAAACGGTACGTGAAAAAGGAAAAAGTGCTCCCCAGTTAGAAAAAAGATTGAAGCATTTAATGAGCTGCTGCACCCATTCCTCAAGAACACCTAGAAGGAAAAATACTCTTAAAGATCTGATAGAACTCTTTAAAAGGCACAAAACGTGGTCTAAGGACTAATTTTCCAGGTAAAAAGAGACAATTATCTCACTAAATTCTTAAAGGATTTGGACAATTCACAAAAAACTATGTTAAAGCCTGCAGTAACATGGTTTTGCCCTGCCAAGAATGAAAATAGCGCAGATTTTTCTGGAAGAAAGTCTTGTGTAGATAACCAAGTGTCTGTTGGATGCTTTGTGGTTAATCACTTATCTCCCAAGGTCCAGAAAAGTCAAGTCCAAAGTCTGTAAAAAAAGGAAACAGGTTGTCAGTGTTGATGCAGCTGAGATAAGTGACAACAATCTTTATTGCTAATTGAGCAAATGCCTTGAAGTCTTCCAAATAACTGCAAGGAAATTAAAGCTGGGGTAACGACTGCACTTATCTGCCAGAGGCCCTCGTGAAAAGTCCAGATTGAATAAAGGCTTTAAAAAGGTAGAACAACCAGGAACTACATTATACAACGATTACACTTACTAGATCAAATTTCTAAAAAAAAAAAAAAAAAATTGGGGTTTCTGCTCCCTGTTTTGCTCCAATAAGGCTGAGAACTTCACTGCTCCAATGATTAGAAGCTTTCATCTAATTTTCATTAAAAAAATTTTCGTGTCTCTTTAATATCAATCCCTTCCTTTTTGAATAGAATTTGCCTGAAAATGCTCTGCCTCCTCTCCATATAATTTAAAAGAGCAGTCATATCTGTTTTCAGCCTTTTTTTTAAATTCATAGACTAAACCAAATCTCTTGTGGGAGATGCTCTTCGTTGTTTAACCACAGTAATATTCCTCAGTGCAACTGTTTTTGTTCTTGCAGCACATAAAAGGTCCACATTATTTCAAGCTATTTAATGGCTTGATAGGGTGCTTTCTAGTTTCATGGATATTTTTTAATCCTTTTTTATTTGGAATTTATATTCACTATTTTCTAGTCATATGATGACCTCTCTGCCATTAAAATGTGTTAAAAATATTTATTTTTATATCGAAATAAAATATGAAGAATGTTTTATTGCCCTCAGTATATTAAGTGTTTGAGTTTTACTTTCTAGGTCCTACCATACTATTTTTCATTATTAACTTACAGTGCTACCTTACAATACTTATTCTGTATTTTCTAAAAAAATTCATTCCTCTCAATACTTGTATTCCAGGCATAACTTTCTAGTGTGTTTGCTACCTGAGTGATACAGGGTTTCATTCTTGTTAAGACATCAGGGGATTTTTGTTAAGTTTTTTCCATTGGTATCATCCACTCCAGGATTTTTACAGATCACACCCTCTTTTTTCTAGTCACACAGTAACTACTAAACCTTGCCAATTAATATCTTCTACAATTTAATTTATTCCTTGGATTGTTAAAATGGAAAGTGAAAATAATGAAAACCTCTTTTCTCATTGCCCTATTCTTAGTGGTCATTTTAGCTGCTAAAATGATGGCAGATAGTAAAGGATATTAATTTTTTGAATGAATGAGTTCTGAAAGGCTGAAGATAACGTGGCCCTCCTTTGAAACTCTGGATAAGTATTTTTTAATACAGTAACTATTATCCATAAAGTTATGTTTATGAAATGTCATGAATATATTGAGTGTGGAAGTACTTAGAAAAATCTGTTTGATAATATAGTCAAGCTTTTATGTCTAGGTATTTCAAAAGGTCAAAATAAAATTTTATTTTATTGTTCTTCAGTCCTTAATTCTTGATTTTTTGTCAACTTTGCCGAACACATTCTCTCCTGAATTTGCTTACAAAAATTATCTTCTAGTTTTGAAGTAGTTTTACTTTGTGGCATATTTTATCCTATTTAACTTCCAAACGTGGATGTATCACCGTACAACAGGGTACTGCAGTCATACTGATGAGAATGACAGTGCTCTGTATTGCTGAAATTCCAGCTGATGGGAAATTAAGTGGAAGAATGCAAATTGAAAAGTAATTCTTGTAGCTGCTTATTGGGGGCAGTGCTGTTTTCATCAAGTTCTTCTCTCTCCATGGCGGTTGATCCCTTGTGCAGGCTGCCCTGGAGCAGGGGCTGGACAGAGCTAAAGAATAAAGCAGGGATTGATTCCAAGCATCTCCTCCATGGATCCACCTTGGGCAGCACAAGAGCCCAGCCAGGGCTGCACCCAAGATGAACCAAAATGGCCCCAAAATGCACGAGCGCTCCCGGGGTCTCTCCCTGGGATCAGTTCTGCTCCATTTGCATCTTGCACTTCATTGTCCCATTCCAGCTTTAGCCCCTGCAGTCCCACCCTGCTTGTTTTTCTCTCTGCAGCCCACGGGGTTTGTGCTCTTGGGCTGAGATTTGGATCATTTGTCCTTGGTGCCCAGCTGGAGCAGGAATTGTTTTGTCTCCCTGCTCTGTGCACAGAGCTCACCATCCCTGAATATGGAGCTCAGACCCACACACTAAAGCAGCACAGAATGGGAAAAATAGAAAAGATGAACCTGAGGCATCATGGTAGTTACAAATACCTGCTCTGCCAGCCTTTGTCCCTTTTCTTTTTCACATGGAGATGGAAGAACTAAACAGTTTTCCTTCTTCATAAGGGATTTGATAACACTGCTGATTCGTTAACACTGTTAAAAGTATTGTTTATTGATTCCAGCTGTGATCTCCCACTATCATTGAGGGAGATTCTCAGGCCTGATGCCCTGCTTAGGAAGATGCCCCTTAAAAAAAGTTCCCAACTCCCTTCTCTTGGCTGACTTTGGTGTGAGAAATTTTGTTGTGTGGTGAAGGTCTCCATCAGCCCTCTGCTTCTTGGTTCCTTTGGGCAGGTTGGTTCTCCTGGACTGCAATGACCACTCCAGCCAGGGGCAGGGCTTGGATAATTTGCTGAAAATTTCTTGCCCTGAAAACATCCAGTGAAGGAAGTCTGTAAAATCTGAATATTGAAGTTTTAACTCTTTCAGTTTTACTAAACCATATGCCCAACACTTATTACTATATTTAGTATCATGTTTTGTCTCCCCTCCCCTTGTTCCTCTGTCTTTTCTTTAGATTAAGATTACATTTTTTCTTATGGCATATAAACTAAAATTTAGTTTTGAAGATTACTGCAAATGTCACTGAACAATGGCCATTACATGCAGGAAAACAACCTGGTGTCAGGAAATATAACAATCAAGGGAATGTTTTCCAATGGCAATAGCATTTACATTATTCCTAAATGATGTAAGTTTTTATTTGCAGGAAACTTGCCATCTTTTAAGGAAAGGTGTAAATCAAGATGCTCCCAGCCTTGATTTACTTTTGAAAAGTTCACAACTTATATGAAATATAGATTTTTAGGAAAGAATGACTTCTGTTGATCTTACATGGATACATCATTGCTGTGCTCAGTTTGGTCACTATGTGTAGTATTCTTCTAAGGGATGAAATTTGCTTAAAAGCTTGCAATTTTAAGAATCAAATTGACATTTGGCTTGGCCTGAATGCAATCTACCTTAATTTTACAGTATGTGTTTTCTGCCTGGGGGGGAGAACTTTTGAAGGCTCCACACATTTTATCAATATTGATAAATTTATCCTTAAATCAGGCTTCTGTTGAGCCCTGAGCACTGGACCAGTCTCGTGGCCCCTCTCTGAATGGCAGTCCTGGGATGCAGATAATCCTGCAACATTCCCTGTTTTCCCAGGGCTGGCATCTGGCTGCTCTGTGGATTCCTGAGGCAGTTCTGTGAGCACTGATGCCTCCAGGTCCCCATGTGATGGAGCTGCACATGGAGCAGTGCACTCTTCTTTTTCTTGTTTAGATCATAATGGGAAGCCTGTTCGTAAATGCTGAAAGAAAGTTATTTCCCCTCTATTAAAAATGAAGAAACCTCCAATTTTTAGAGAAAATTTTTGCATCTTTTCTGTCATCGCTGCAATGTATTACAGAGAGCCTTTCCAACTCACTAGATCTCTTAGTTTTCAATTTGGTGCCATACAAATCTGGTTTTAATGATGTTGCTCAAAAGCAATGTTTAAATACTAGCTGAGGAAATATCAGTGGGGACTTTAAGGCCATTCCTGAACAAGTGCCTGACTAGGGATGTCTCTACTTGTTGATGTAAAGAACTGAAAAAAAATGATGCAGGATAAATAGCATAATTTCTGAAGTAAAAATAAAAAACTATGAAGTGCTGTTTCTATACAAATGTCTCAAACATCTACGGTGTAAAATAGATTGTTTCAAATTATCCAGCTGCTGATATTTATATCTTCTGTAATGTGAAGTGATTTAAGTTCATATTACATGCAGCATGTACTGAAATCTGGAAGATTTGGGTTGAAGTGTAGCTTATGCTTAGCTTTGGATTGCAGAGGGCCGTTTCTGAAACTTACCAAGTCAAAAATAGCAAAATGTTCTAATTTAGGTCATAGAAAAACCTTTACAGAAGAGGTGTTGTGTTTCTCGATAAGTGCAGGTGTAACTAATTCTTTACTAAAATGGGAAACCTTTCCCAGGCACATCCTCCCAGCATTTTATCCTGCTATTTAAGAACTATTAATCCTTTGTCTTCATAGCAGCCTCAAATTAATATTTGCATAAAATTCTTCAGATCATTTCATTATTTTGTTTAATAGAGTTTTCCTCTTAAGATTACAGCCTCTTCCATTAAATTGCAAATTATGCAAACGAAGTACGCCTACTTAACTTTGGCAATCCTGCTTTGCCAAATGACTATTGTTTCACTGCTCATTTCTTCAGAGGATTACTTTTTAAATTAGTGAACTAAAATGAAAAAAGTGCATGTTTCTCCTCTCTTGTTTGCAACCCATAATTTTCCTCAGGCCAATTTAAGGTATATTGTCTTTTAGAATGACATTAAATTAGACCTCAGTCATCTGCTTCCTGTCACTTTCTATTATTTTGTACTTGTTCATCAATCCTTGGGGGAAATCAAAGCCTGTGTGGCTCCCATTTGAATCTGCATAATTCTCAGTGATGGCTGGGTCAGGAGGTGCCTCCCCATGATATTTAAATTTCTACCATAACTGGAGCCATTAACTCTTCCATGACGTGGTCATTCCCATAATCTTGTCAGTATGTATTCTGTTCTTCATTAAAGTATTTTCAACGTTAAATTTAATTCCAAATGTTGATATTTTGATGTTGATAAGAATGCCAGTGGGGTTTTATAATGCTTGTATGTTCTTAGTCATGTATGTACCTGTTCTTAGGCCATTCCAACTGCAGCTGGCAGCAATTTTTGAAAAGACCCTTTAGTCTTTTTCTAAAAAAAGTCCTTCCTTTTCTTCTGAAAATAGTGTAAGTATTGATTTGATTTCTTAACATGCAAGCTATTTTGCTCCCAGAAATTAACTTCTGGTTGTACTTAAGTGCAACCTCTCGTGCTATTTGTGAAACTCAGAGTGACCAGAGGTGGCTCTGGAGAGGGTGTCCTGTTTGGCAGCTGTGCTGGGATGGAAGAGGAAAGAATGGCCACCCCACCACAGCTCCACGATGATGGAAAGGGGCAGAGGAATCAAACAGTTTTATAGGTGAGGAGATAAGAATGAGATATTTTGCTGGAAAATCTGACAAGGGGAGACACTTAGAAGCAGCCTGCTGTCCAGGAACATGGCATGGCAGCAGCTGATCCCTGAATGATCACACCCAGGGAATTCCTGTCCTGGCTGAATTTTACAATCATTATCTTGGCTTCCACTCTGAGTGCCCAGTGCTTCTGCAAGTTCTCAGATCTATTCTATGTGTTGGTATTATATGTATTGGTTTTATATCTATTTTATAAGTAAGATGCTGTGGCAAATTCAAATCCTCATCTTTTTAATCCAAACCAAATTGGTGTTAATTTTCAAGTGCTGTGCATTTGCACTCTTTGTGAGTGCAGTAAGTGGTGCTGAGGTTTCAGAAGCTCTGCCCCCTTCTGTCTCCAGGCAAAATAAATCAGTAATGGGGGTCTGGCTAGGAATCCTTCAATGCATGATTCTGAATCATTCAAATCTGCTAGAGAAAAAAACAGGGTTTTTCCAACCATCAGAGCACCTCAGAGATCTCAGCCAGATATCTGAACACTGGACCATTTTCACCTCTGGCATGGCTCATACCTTGTTCAATGCACTGCCAGACAGAATCTTTCAGGAAATCATCCAAACCCTGCCCTCCGTGCTGCACACAAAGCCCTGGATTCTCCATGTGCCTGCTTTGCACTGTCAGGGAGATGCTTTCAGCTCTCTGATTTTCCACCTAGCCCCAGGCCCCTGCACTGCTGAAGCCTCTGCCAGCTGGCAGTGCTTCCCTGGGGAGCATTGCAGCCTGCACTCTGTCCTGCCCCACTGACAGCACACAGGGCTGGTGTCTCCCCCAAATTTGCCCTAAACCAGGACAGATGGGCAGTGAATGTCCAACCTACACGGGCCTCCCACTGGGTGCTTACAGGAAAACCATCTTTCTTTGGATTGTGTGAGTATGAAGGTGGAGATAACACAGCAGAAAGAAAAAATATTTGAAAAGGTTTCTAATTTTGGCCATGCAATGCTCAGTGAGCAGCTCAGCCACCAGGGATGATCACAAGGCTCTCATTTTGGGAGCACACCCTCCATGTGCTTTGTGGATTGTCACTCCACTTTGCCCCTGGGTTTTTGCTTAGCAGCTGTTACAGTGCTATAATGAGGAATTTTCTGGGAATAATATTGATAAACACACAGATGCTGGAGCTGTGGCCAGGTTCCTGCAGCCTCTAACAGAGAAGACAAAGGAAACCAATGCTCCATCAGATGGAAGCTTTATCAGAGAAGATAAAATGCTCCATCAGATGGTTTTACCCAAGGGACTTGGGCAAGATCAGAGGCATCCCAGCCATTCCTGACCTTTCCATTTGAAAGGATCCCATGCAAGGATTCCATCCAGATTATATACCAAAGTAATATACCAATGTGGAAAGGTTTTGTAGAGCTGGACATGAAACAAAAAATGTTATTTTGATGACTCTGACCAGAGATAATTCTTCCACTCTTTTGCTGCCTGACCCAGCTGGAAGAATTTCCCAATTTTCAGTTCATGAGAGGCTCATGGGCCCTGAATGCTTTCTCTGTCAACAGAAACTTGGAGTTACAGCTTCTCAGTATCTTTGGCTATGGCATTTCCAGGTGCCTCAAAAGCACTTTCTGGTGTCATTTTTTAAATAGACTGATTTGTAGATGTGTTAAAAGTCCTCAAAGCCCATTACTTTTTATGTGTATTCAGCAGTTCTGAGGCCCTGTTCTCCAGATACGCCCACTTTTATTTTTTTTATTTGAGTTGGTTTTGTTTGGGGAATTTTTTAGTGTTAATAAATAAATAAATAATTTTTTTGCTTTTGTTTGTTTATGGGGTTTTATTGTTTCTTAATTCAAAAATGCCAGGAGCATTTATGTTAGTCCACCATTTAAAAAAAAAAAATTCAGTCAAGAGTACCTGAATATTCCAAAGTTAAGGTATCTCACTGTGGAGATGATTGTAAGCAAAGGTGGCCCAGAATAGATTTCAAAATAAAACTTTCACTTTATAATCTGGGAAATTTGAGTTGGATTATTTGGTTTCTTATGACAAAAGCTTCCTGTTAGACCTTGGGCAAACCACGGTGCTCTTGCTGTGAAATGAGAGCAGCACATCTGCATGGTGTGATCTGAAGAGAGAAAAGTAAAATTGGAAACATTGAGATAAACCAGCATGCAGTGTGTGGTATCTTAAGAATATGAAACCCAGTGTAATACAGTGGCTATTTTAATTAGTTTTGACAGAAAAGCAAGATGAGATAGTACACGTGTGTCTATAGAAATTGCATGGTCCAGAATTACAGTATTGCAGAGGGATCTGTATTTTTTCCTTAAATTCTATAGACTTTTTTTGATGTAATGTGAGAAGAAGAGGTGTATATATATATATTTTTCATCATCTATGTACCAATTATAATTGATTTGCTTATTTGTGTTGGTTTTTTTGTGAATACAAACTATTAACCCAATCTGTTTCCAAGACAAGTTCAATAACTGAACTTTCTGGTGATGTTTAAAACACTTACAGTTGTTTTGGTTTGTTAATTTGAGTTTTTTTAATTTTAAGATTTCTTGGTTAATGTATTAAAGAGTGTGGTGGGTTTTGGTGTTGGTTAATTATTAATGTATTTATTTCTTTCTGTGAGATACGATCAGGAGAAAAGTAAAGCAGGCTTAAAATTTCAAAAGGGTATAAAGAAAATTTTGTTAATAATGACTGAAAGAAAAAAAAAAGTAGTAAGAATCAAAATCAAGTTCCTTTTGTCTTTAACATATGTTTTTCACAGAAGTGTGTCTAACTTTTTAGTGGTTAAAAGCTTTACATCACTTCCCTAAGTGTCTCTCATGCAAAACTATAACACCTTGCAAAACAAGAACACAAAAAATGATTTGCAGTATGAAGGCATCAATTCTTAGCCAAAATCTGATCCAGGAATCTCACATTTGCTAGATTTCTGTCATAAAATGTGCAAATGACACAAAGTAAAGACCTGTGACAGGAAATGCATTTATTTAAGCTGCAAGTAGGGCAGGTTAGAAATTGGAAATCTGCGTGGTGGGCAGGTCAGGCCTGTTGATGGCTGTGACAATGGATGGTCTGAATTGTGCCCCTGGATTTGGAATTCCCTTTCCATCAGAGAGTGGATGGTATCACTCTGCGCCGGAAATCTGATTTGTTTTGGGTTTTTTTTGCCTAAAAAGCCCTTCACTGCTGGAAAGAGGCGTGGGTAGACTTTTAGTTTGACTTTTAGTTGGACTTCTTAGTTCTAAATCCCTCATCTGATCCTTCCCTGCCTTGCTCTACTCTCATCACTGACCTCCCCATGTAAAATTCCAAATCTTTGCTTCCACATTCCTTCTATTTGACTTCCATTGGAAACACATAAATATGATAATGAGCATTATAATTTGTTAGAAAATAAACATTTTTCCAAGCTGAAAGTTTTGCTATCTTTTCTAATTATACTACTGTGTTTTATTTGTTAAATAATCGCCTGGTTTAGGGCAATTTGGGGAGAAAAAAGGAAAGGAAAATGTTATTTATGAATAAAATTTTATTCAGTAATTCATTCATTATTTATTAAAATTGAATTTATGAATGAAAATTTTATTTCTGAATGAAACTGACAGAAGTTTTTGGAGTTGCCTTATAGAGAGTATAAAGATGTAAACTGTGCAGGAGGTAGTGTTTATTCCCTCAATATGGAGATTTTTTGTCGTGTGTCATTCTGAGGCAAACTTTTTAAACTGAAAATTCCAAGAATAATTTCAGTTAAAAATGAAACAAAGAGTGCATTCTAAAGATAATGAATTATTAAGAATTACAGTTATTCTGTACACTTTCCTGCTGGCAGTATTCTGCTTCATTTGAATATAACCTTGAGATTATGTTCCAGTGCACAAGGATTTTTTTTTTCTATTTCTAATAAATGGTCATATAAAGAGAAGGTAACTATACAGTGTTATTATTTTCAATATCCTTTGTAGAAATTTATTAATACATCTATTAAAAAAACTTTCCATCAACTGGAATGCAAATTGAAATGCTTGTTTTTGTCATAATTATTTTGGTCATATATTTTGGAAAGAATATATCCATGCCTTCAAAAATTCTGAACTTTACAGTGAGGATTTGTTTGTGTTTGTGAGATAGCTTTCACTTCATGTTATCTTCTGCAACATTCACCTCCTCCAGAAATCCACCTGCAAAAGTGCAAAGTTTAGTTGTTTTTAAAGAATTCAATTCCTATTCAGGTATTAAATAAAATTACTCAAAATATAAGTTATTTTTAAAGAATTCAACTCCTATTCAGGTATTAAATAAAATTACTCAAAATATAGTGGAAGTATTAAACCTTATAATTATTGTAGTTTCCAATATAATAGAGCTGAAGTTGGTTAAAGATTGAGTAGGAGAAAAAATAGGAACAAATTGAGTTTTTTTTTCTTTAAGGCAAACAGACTTTTTATGTATTACAAGACACAGAGGGGTTTTTTTGGTTTGTTTTTTTTTTAAACAAGTAAAAAGCATAAAAAACCAAATGTGCCAGCTCTGACATTTCCTGTCTGATGACAACGATGAGATCCAGCCTGTTAGGGCTTAAAATGAATGTCTTGTCTAATTTGTGCTCTTCAAATTTATTTCTTTCCTCCCAACTGTCTCATTTTACCCCACCTGTCACACATCACACTTTCACACCCCTACCTTACTTTTTCAGCTTTTACAAGCTTTGCCTTTTGTTTTCCCCCATCTTAAATGTGATCCAGCCTTTTCTTAACTGTTCACTTTAGGTTTTGCCTTTTTGTTTCTTAATTTCCTCATCTCTGTGCTCTTTGCTCTTTTACCTGTTAAATGGATTATAGAACTCTTAGGGAAAAGCAGCACAGTAAATTTAAATAACATGAAATGTAAATAATAAAAATATTAATGCTCAAGGGCATTGATATTTCCCTTAAAACAAAACATTACTCACATGGTGGTTTTAATAATATAATTTAAATTAAACTTTAATGGATTCTTTAGATGTACAATTAATGTTATAAATGTTTAAGATGTTTAGTTGCATCTTGTTAGAATCCTGGTGTTCTCCCTAGAATTTTGTCAATTCTGTGCAGCTGAACAACAGCAGAGCTGGAATGAGCATGATAAGGGGTGTGCACCTTGCAAGTCATTAACTTTTTTCACATATTGATTGCTAACATCTGAGATAACATGGCTTCTCAAATCTTGATTACATCTTTCTTATTTTGGATCATTTCAGTGCTTCCAATGTTCATATATTGGGCATGAGTGGCTAAATACCTCTAGGTAGTCCATACCTTTGATATTATTAATTACTTTTGTGTATTAATGGCATTTGGTCTGGACTTGTGTCAAAGTGTCCTCTGCCTTTGGGTGTCAAGAAATTTTGTCAAAGCTTCTAAACCACTGAAATATAGATGCAAATGCCAGAAATTTAACTTCATCAACAATGACATCAGCGCTGGATTTGAAATTGGGTTGACTTGTTTGAGGAGATGCTTAAACCATACAGTCTTAATTTTAGCTAGTAATAATTGACAATAATTGACAGGTGAATTTAATTCCTTTTTAACTTGTTGAGTTCTTTTCTAGTTCCTTTCATGTCTTTTTATAGCAGACTGAGAAACACTTTTTGATTTACTTTAAGGAGGGCACGGCTTCTTTCCTGTTTTGATAATCCTGAATTTTATTTTTATGTTTTGTTTTTTTAAATATCATTCAACTTTTCCATTTAAGATTGCTAAATACACTCTGCAGAGCTGCCTGTCACACGTTGATGTCAGTGACTCTAAGCTATGTTTAAGTTATCCACTGGCATCTAGTAATTATCCAGAACCATGAAACACAAGGCAGGATTCTCTGATGTGTAAAATTTCCATTCTGTATGTACTTCTTCAGTCTTAAACACACCTAGACAAGAATGTCAGTTTAACTTTTGGTAACATCTTTTAAAGTTTTTGGTTTGTTTGGTTTTTTTTTTTTCTTTTTCCTTACAGGCCTTCTTAAGTTGAAATTATTGTAGCAAAACCAGCTTAAATATAGGTGCAATAAGTGAAATGGTGACCTCTAAACGCGTTTATGGCTGCCTCAGCTGAAACTTAATTCAAAATTAATTCTGATTTCTTTAATGCTGTCCACTGAAAAGCATCTTACTAAAGTTTTAAATGATACCTGAATTAAGCATAATATGGGGATTAATTTTGCTGTTGTGTGTTTTAAACAATGGAATCTCCAAGACAAAGAATTTGTCCAAACCATGGATAATTTTCATCTGGTAACACGCTGGAGATATACAGCAGCAATTCCACAAATGAGAATAACAGGAAGCTCTTGCTTCCTCCTGAATCTTGTTTTCTGCCCTCTGTTTTGAGATGCTGCCTCATATGAAACTCATGCATATGGGCACAACGTATTGGTATCAGACACAAAGTCTGTGAATTCTGATACCTTTTCATCAGCCCTGCACCGAGAATTCTATTTTTTAAATGATATCCTGCCAGCTTTTTCACAATCCATTAATTCCTGGATCAACATCAGAAGGAATGTCAGAGCAGACTGAAATTCCTGTAAGACACAGATGTCAGGATCAAAAGTCAGAGGCATTCTCGGAGCAGCAGGGAATCCTGCTCGTTAGACCTTAATCGTAACAATTAGTATCTGCCATGTGACATTCTCTGTACCCTGCCTGTATTCCTGTGAACTTCCAGGCATGCCGAAAGGAGAAACTATTTGCTGAAGTTGGAGACAAAAGCAGAAGGGCTGTTGGATTTGTTTCTTCCCTTTTTGCAAACTTTTCTGTGGTGTCTTACCCTAAAGGATGAAAAGAAAAAAAAAATAGGATTGCATCAACCTGCCTTTAGATTGAAATAATTTTACACTTTACAGATAACTTGGGGAACACCAATCTCACTGCTTCTCTTCCAGCCACAACTCCTTGTCAAACCCTTCCTCAGATTTATCTGCTCTCTTTGTGCCATCTACCTCCTAAGTTTTTTTTTATTATATCTGATTTCTTTAATTGAAAAATTAAAAGGATATCTTCTTCTCCCATTATTTTGTTCTCCTTTGGCCAGTCACCACCTCCTTCGTTTCTAAAGTTGAAATTTCTGACCAGGTTTTGAACTAATCTCCCCAAACTGAAGTTACAGCTCTGTATTTTACAAGTCTGTCTACTTAGACCTCAACTTTTTTTCCTGAAAATATTTTAATTCTCCCATCATAAAGAACCTAAAATTGGCATAATCCATTCTCTCCTGGTATTCCTCACATTCATACTCTTTGAAATCATTTTCTGAAATGCCCATTTCTTTTCATTTTAGACCCTGTCCTCTCCTTTCATGAGATATGGGGCCCTGGAAAATGTTGCTCCAGTCTACAATCACCCTTACTTGACTAATTTTCAGTTTTACTATTTAATATTAATTCTCCTCCTGTAAAAAACATGCAAGTCTGTTCTGCCTCTATTATGTGAACTTATTCCTTTAATGTAAATTATTAATGACTAATCTTCAAGGGAAAGGCTGCTGGTACCTAGATTTATCTACACTGTTTGCATGGTAGGAAAAAAACCCACTTGTATTCTTGTGGTTAACATTTTGCATGATTTTAAAGTTTGTTCTTGGTTTTAACCATTTTAGCGCTGATTATTTTGCTTTCAGAATAAAAATAATATCAGATTTTTTCAATAAATTATCTCTTTCAGAGATAATTGAGAGACCAGAGGACACTGAAATGGCCAGACTTCTTTCTGCTCCTTTGTCACTTTATGGTTTTGACATTCTGAACTGAAGCAACCATTTCAGGCTTGGTTACAGGCAGGTTTGTGGGCCTGCATTTGTGATTCTTGTGAAGAATTCTTCTTGGCTACAGGCCCACCACAAGTGGTTTTTGTCTCAATTCTTTATCCTCTTCCTTGACCTTCCTTTAATTATTACATTGATACAGTAGAAGATGTCAGGCATGCCAACTTCACTTTTCATTTTGGTGTAGTGGAGAAGAGCAAGAAAGAAAGGGGAGAAAGAAAGCATCCTGAAAATGAGAAAAGAGGATCTTTGGAGCAGTTGGGAGCGTTAATTGATATTAATACTTTATGTAATATACACAACATCACACACAGATATCGTATATAAAAATACAATGTGGTAAATATACTCGATATGTAAAATATACTAAATATAAAAAGTTGGTCTTAATGGACATGACTAAATTAAGTAAGATACCCCAAGACTCCTAATATTTCCTTTTGCACTGGAGAAAAGACAGAGAAAAATGCACTTTGAGGGAACAACAGAATCTTAAGGAGCCTCATATCTGATCTAGAAAAGAAAGAAGAGATTTCACCCTCCAGGCAGTCCAAAAGGACTTGGTAGTTTTGGCTGGGGAATTAAAAATGTGTGAATACAAGATTTTGAAGAAGAATTTAATGACTAAAATCAAGCAGCACGGGGAGGAGAATGAATATTAAATAGTAAGACTGACAATTAGTCAAGTAAGGGTGATTGTAGACAGGAGCAACATTTTCCAGTGCCCCATATCTCATTAGAGGGGAGAACAGGGTCTAAAATGAAAAGAAATGGGCATTTCAGATAATGATTTCAAAGAGTATGAATGTGAGGAATACCAGGAGAGAATGGATTATGCCAATTTTAGGTTCTTTATAATGGGAGAATTAAAATATTTTCAGGAAAAAAAGTTGAAGTGTAACTAGACAGACTTGTAAAATACAGAGCTGCAACTTCAGTTTGGGGAGATTAGTTCAAAACCTGGTCAGAAATTTCAACTTTAGAAATGAAGGAGGTGGTGACTGGCCAAAGGAGAACAAAATAATGGGAGAAGAAGATATCCTTTTAATTTTTCAATTAAAGAAATCAGATATAATAAAAAAAAACTTAGGAGGTAGATGGCACAAAGAGAGCAGATAAATCTGAGGAAGGGTTTGACAAGGAGTTGTGGCTGGAAGAGAAGCGGTGAGATTGGTGTTCCCTAAGTTATCTGTGAAGGAAAACAGCAGCTTTGAACTGAGAACTTGGCCAAGCTACAAAAAGGAGAAGGAAATGTGTAGTGGGGATGTTTTATACCTCATCAGCACGAAAACAAAAACTCCAGTTTGTCCTGATCCCTTGTGCAGGCTGCCCTAGAGCAGGGGCTGGACAGAGCTACAGAATAAAGCAGGGATTGATTCCAAGCATCTCCTCCATGGATCCACCTTGGGCAGCACCAGAGCCCAGCCAGGGCTGCACCCAAGATGAACCAAAATGGCCCCAAAATGCACGAGCGCTCCCGGGGTCTCTCCCTGGGATCAGTTCTGCTCCATTTGCATCTTGCACTTCATTGTCCCATTCCCAGCTTTAGCCCCTGCAGTCCCACCCTGCTTGTTTTTCTCTCTCCAGCCCACGGGGTTTGTGCTCCTGGGCTGAGATTTGGGTCATTTGTCCTTGGTGCCCAGCTGGAGCAGGAATTGTTTTGTCTCCCTGCTCTGTGCACAGAGCTCACAATCCCATGATACAAAGCTCAGACCCACACACTAAAGCAGCACAGAATGTGAAAAATAGAAAAGCTAAATCTTGAGTAATCATTCCCAGAAATTTTATCCAAACTGCCATGGGGACAGCCATGTTTGGATGTGTCCAAGGACAGAGCTCCACAGCCTCAACCCTCCCAATAACAAAGTGCTCTGTGAGGTTCAGACCCTCCTGGGTCTCCTTTTGTGCCCTTTGCCTCTGCTCTTCTCCCTGGGTACCCCTGAAAAGAGCCTGACTGTCCTCTCAAGCTGTTCTACATTCATAAGCTGCCCCTGAGCCTCCTCTTCCATGGCCTGACCTATTCCATTTCCTGACCTTTCCTCATCTCTAAATTTAAATTTTAGAGGTGCAAGTGTGCCAGGGAGCTGCCTTCTTCATTACAGGCAGTGTATGCAAAAAAATCAACTACTTTATTTGTCTGTATTTCAGCCTAATCCCTGATGTCTCATGGATTTTGGACACTCTTAAGTAATATTAACACTTTATTCTAATATGCCACATATTTTCCATGTTAATATCTGGGAGGAAAATAGCAGCCTGCAGGAAAGCCATTAATCAGAAGCATTAAATGCCAAAGGTAAAAATTAATGAATTCACTTAATTAAATTAATGAATTTTTCTTCTTTTATCCCCACTGTTATCATTTAGCTGCTTTCAGTTATCTGCAGTTTCCTCGCTTTTCAGGAGTATTTGCACAACCCTGCCCAGTTCTAGCATTGAGAGCTTTTAATACTGAAACAGAAGCAGCAAACAAGAAATATTCCTGGGTGGTTTGATTAGAAAAATAAAATCACTGTCTGAGAGAGAAAACAAAGTCTACAAGGAGCTGGAAATGAGAGTTATAAATGACCAGGTAGACCAGATCTTCACAACAGATGTGAAGTTGGTGTCTTGAGGATGAGGATTTGATCAATCACTCTTTACTCTTGCCAGGTAAGAGAAATTCTACAGCAATTGCTATAAAAATCTGTTTATTTTACATTTTTATTTGAGAGAGGAATTGTCTTCAAACTGTGGATGTGTGTGCAGACAGAGGTTTGTTTTCATTTTAATTCAGTCCTGTTTTGTGTAATTCAAAAATGGAAAAACCATGAAGTGATAAAACCTAAGATTTCTTTTCCTTTGTTTTTGTTTTAACACATAAAATAAATATCTTCAGAAAATAACTTTAAAATCTCAGATCTAATTAACTTACTTGTAGTTAGTTCTGTATTATCTCAAAGCTCTGAATGTGGACAAGTAGAAATGCTTTTAATTTAATGATGAAGAAGCACAAAAGAGCTTCTAAAGGGCAATACAGAACAGCTTTTTGGATGCCCATTTTGTTGGTAAATCAGGACCAATGTATTGCTTAACTTCTTTCTTAACTTCTTGGCTGGCTTTTAAAAATTTAAAGAGATCTCTCCATGTCTTCTTAAAGAGGTTTATGCCTCTTTAAAGATGCTCCATATTGCAGCTTTTCTGGCTTGTATTTGCATATTTGTATGTGCATCTATACTAATGAAAGTCCTTCCTCAGCATAATTCACAATATGCAGGTCACCATGAAGGACAAAATGAGGCTTTTTCTCTCTGAGAATGTCTTTTTTGCCCTCTTAGAGCTATATAAAAACTAAAAGCAGTTAAGACTCAAAAGAGCCTAAGTAGTAAGTAAGGTGACTTGTGGATTTAAAGCAAATATTCAAGGCAGTTCTGATGTAAATTCTCTGCTGAAGAGAGATAAGGCATAAAAACTTGATCCTGTTAAAAAATGGAACCAGAGAGAGCGAATTATGGCACTAATAACAGATTTCAATGTTTTTAAAGACATTGATCCCTAATATTTGTTTGGTTATGAAGAGCTTTGACTTCTGAAACTGCCCTAAAGGTGGAACTGTTCAGACACAATGCACGAGAGAACAGCTGGGTTTTACTTTGATGAGCCCTAAGAGCATGCAGAATTTCACATTCTTAAAAATGTTTGATATTAGTTTACCATATTTGGTAATGTTTGATATTACTTTTACCATAAGTCAGTACTAAAACCACTTTTTACACTATAACTGTAGAGGTAGCCAAATCTAAAGAAAATAATGATATATTCAAAAGGTAAGGCAAGAAAGAGATGATCATTGGAAGCCTTACTTATAATTAAGTCTTTCAAAGTAATTAAGTGTATTGCTGAATGCTATCAGAATCACGAAGGTGAAATGAGATATTCTTCAGGTACTGACTGCACTGTCATGGACCTCTGACAAATATTTATTTATTCCAGCCCTACTTGTTAGTTCCCAGTTCCCTACTTTTCTGGGAAGCAGAATGGTTTCTGTTGAGGGTGACATGACATTAATCAGCTCTACCTCAGATATTCCAGATTTTCTGAGGTGACTGTGACATACTGGCTTCTCCCATCTCAGTGTTTGGTTAAGTGTCCAGCCCCTGACCTTGTTGAGCCACTGTTATCATCTGAGCCTTGTTTTTCTTTCTCTCTTCTGTTTCTTAAATTTTTAGTTCCACTTAATTTCTGCTCTTCTTTCTTTTAGTCTTGTCCATTCCAATTTTGTCTCTAATAGTTTCTGTCATAGTTTCCTTTGCTTATTCCACGTTCCTTAATCCTTGAACACTCTTCTCCTTTTTTCTACTACCAAATTTCTTTTCTTTTCCTACTCCTTCCCCACCTGTATCAGCTGTTATTCAGATTCCACAGTTTGTGCATGGAGCATTCCATTCTTTGTAGAGCATTCCACGTGTTTGGCCAATAAATCTGGCACTTCCCTTACACTGCTTGGGACTCTCTAGCTTCAAATTGTCAATGAAATCTGCACAGAATGGTCCTGAGTCTTTGTGCTGTGCTCATGAGGTTCTGAGGGGGATCTTGGAAGTCGTTCTTATTAAAACAATAAAGCAAAAAATCCCCACCCACACGCAGTGTTACCTCGGGATGAGCAACGCTTGCAATGAGTGATTTGAGACCTGGAGTTATGGTGTGGATCTTTTGTATGAGAAAGAAATACAGGTTGTTAAGGAGTACAGCCAGTCATGAGCAAGGGAACATTTGGAAACCTTGGATAAAAACAGATGGTCTAGGAGAAAGTGCACTAGAAGTAAAAACTGGGATTTAGTTTGTAATATCACTGGAGATTATCATATCTACAGCTTACATGGCTTTTCTTGCTACTGAAATTGAACAAATCTTTATGCCAAAAATTAGTATTTGGAAGTTGGTAAGTATTTTCCCTGTATTCATTATTATTTTTTATTATGATAGCCTTTATAATATGTCAAAGTTAAATACTATGTCTATAACCACGCCAGGTAGGGACTGACAAAAATTCTCAGAACTGTCTTGTAGCAGGAACAGTCTTTACTTGAAGATCCAAAAAGCCTTCCATGTGACACTGGCTGGATCACTTGGCTGGAAAAGTTTGTTTCACTGTCTGAGACACCAGGTCCCACCTGCCCATTTGGCTGTGATATGTTTGCTCCCTTTTATGTACAAACATCAGAGCAATCAAAAGTTCATTTACATACAAACATCAGAGCAATCAAAAAATGCTACTGCAATTTCTCCTGCAGAGGAAGTGAATTATTTGCAGGTGACAAAAGAGAGGAAAGAGGGAGAGTTCTGAAGGTCCACTCAGATTGTAAATAAGTATGAATTCCACCTTGCCTGCAGTGCCTGGGTCACAAACGACGGGCCCCTCTTGTGCTGCTGGGAGGGCATAAAGGTAATTATTACCACTTGGTTAATGGATGAAATACAGCCAAAGTGGTTTTCAGAAGAAGGCATTCCTCACACACGTATTAAAGTCCACCCACTTGTGGTAGCCATGACACCGCTACACAGAGACTTTGCCAGGACTGGAAAAGAATAAAAAGAAAAATAACAATAGAAGTCATTGAGCTCTGGGAGGGCCTGGAAGGCAGAGCCTTGCATCTCATGGTCGAATTTGATTACCAGGGACAGTTTAGGAGTTTGCCAGACCCCATAAGTGGAAATCTTCACTGAGGATACCGAACATAAGTAATTTTAAACAGAATTTATACTTAGAAGCTCAGGTGAGATTGCTGGGGGGGGAGGGTTCTTGGGCAGGTTAGGAGAGAATAACCTAAACCAGCCCAATCTTGAGCTTAGTTCTCAGAAGGGAGAGTTCAGCAATAGTTCTGCTATTGGCAGGGGCCCTTGGAATTTTCACTGCTCCATTCAACTGGGTTATTTACCTAATTGTCTGAAATCCTCTTATTTATGCAAATTTCTCTGCAGGGTTCAGAATTTCTCTTATAAAAAGTTTTACCCAGCTCAGTCCAGCCTGGGGTCCAACCTAGAACATTTTATTTTTTGAGTCAGAGGTCATAAAATTGCTGGAAATGAAAAGGTGTATCTAAGAGCATGCTGTATGTTGCTTGTGAAAAAGATACATAGACTTCACATTCTATTCAAAGAAAAACTTTGTCCATGATAAAACCATATCTTTAGTGTAACTAAATATCAAATCAAAATTATGCTCTGTTTTTCAAGGTGGTGCTGGGAGAGGAACAAAGAAGGAATTTGAGACCTTTGAAACTGGAGAGAATTGCAGATGTCTCCACAATTGCAGAGCACCTGCAATTACCAATAACATCCAAGGTCTTTTGTGCCTGTTACATTCTGGGATTACTATTTTTTTAGCCATTTAAAAAAGAAAAAAACACCAAAAACGCCAACAAAAAAACCCCCACCTCCACCAAAAACTAAAAAAAAAACCCCAAAAGCCAATAAAACCCCAACACCAAAATGTGAAGCAGGCATGAAAGCAATGATGCATTTTCATGATTGAAGATGCCAACAGAGAAATTAGTTTATCTTTTAGTCTAAACTAGGAGTGAGGGGCTGAAGGAGTGGCATTAACTCACAGGATTTTATTGCCCATGAGTTAGACAAAGTGTCCCACATTACAGAAGCAAATATTGGCTTATTCTACGTTAACACTTGTTCATTTATTTCTGTATAATTTTATTTCATTTCACCTAATGGAAGGTATTGGCTTTCTTTCCAAACCTGGCCTCTCTCACACCCTCACACATTTACAGCTGAGCTGTTTTCATCTCTGCTTTCACCAGTGTGGCTGCCCTGACAAATGGAAAATCCTGCCAAAGGCCATAGCTGTTTGAACAACACACACCTTTGCTGTTTGGGAGCCTTTTTTCCTCTCTCTCCTTCACACCCTATCTAAAACCACATTCATTTAATGAAACATTTTTGCTTTAGTCTCCTCAGAAAAGATGCATAACATCACAGGCCCTCAATTTCAGTTTTCCTCCCTTTCTTCTGATGCTTTTGCACTCTTTCAAGTCAATCATCCTTTTATTTCATATTTTATGCTTGCGTGCTGTTCAGACAATTGACAATACACCTGAGCTTTCATGTCTAAGGCACTTACTTCATACCAATGTAATGACAATAATTTCTATCAGGGTTTTCTGTTTTTCCTGCTGTATTCTGCACAAAATATGTTTTATATGGCGCCTTGTCCAAGAGTTTCTACCCACAGAATCATTCAGATCATTGGGTTGAGTAATTAACCCATCACTGGTGAGCCCACCACCAAACCACGTCCCCAAATGCCACATCTACACACCTTTAAAACACCCCCAGGGATGGTGGCTCAGCTGCTTCCCTGGGCAGCCCCTTGCAGAGCTTGGCAATCCTCTAGGTGTTAAATCATGGCACGTGGCAAAGATGGGCTCCATCACCTTGAACAAGGATGGCAATCAAAGGAAACTGATTGCTCTTTACTTTTCAGTTTGTGTTTCCATCGTTATCCCTTATAATCCCAGGAGTTTGGGATATTTGGAGACTTTCAGGTGTGTCACACAGAGCTTGGGTTCCCAGCTCTCAGCCATTTGAATTCTCCCACACCTGGCTCAGCCACAGAGGGCAGTGCCCAGCACAGGGCTCTGGGCATGGGCTGCAGCCAAAATCCAGTCAGAATTCCAGGAAGAATCCCCTGGAATGGGCCTGTCCTGCAGCAGCTGCCAGGCACAGGAGGGAGAGCAGAGGCACCACCTCCCACTAATCCCTTTGTGGGACAGCAGCTCCTACATGAGGAGCAACATTGGAACCCCAGGTGCTGAGAATCTTAAACTTTCTGTACAGAAAGGTACAGACTTTTAAAAGAACACTATATTTAACATGAGGCTGCAGAAAAAGCTTCCAAAATGGATTGATAAATCTGAGATTAGAAGTGTGTAATATCACATAGCTGAAAGTTTTAGCATATAGTAATATATACAAAACTAGGATAGAAGTTTTAAAAGAGTAGCTAGTCTTTTTTCTTTTTTTTTTTTTTTTTACATTCTTCTTTATGGGTTTGGGTGGTATTG